>JAOQMR010007566.1:0-10720 GCA_027563865.1 Erythroxylum pelleterianum | reverse complement strand
GAATTTGTAGAATTAAGGAAAGTTTGACTTTTTGGGGATAAAAGTTGACTTTTTGATTTAGGCAGAATTTGAGAAAAAGATATTTATGAAACTTGTAGCTTCTGTCGAGAGCTTTATGTCGCCTCAAAGTTTGATATTTTTTGATATCGGGAGTGGAAGTTATGATTAGTCAAAGTTAAGTATTGTTTTGCTTTGTTTTGTAAAACTGTCCATAAGTGTACATTTGCGTGTACTCGGCTTTGAGACCACTCGTCGTATGGATTTAGTCTGAATTGGAGTAAGTGCTCTTAATGAAAGTTGTAACTTATGTTTCCAGCTTTTTATCACCATAAAGTATGCAATTTTTCGATATTGGGGCTAAAAGTTATGATCGATCGAAGTCTTGATGTTGTTTAGGATTGATTTTCAGGACAGAAACTTTGAGTGAAGTTTTGACCCTTTTTATGGCTGAATAGGTTTGTAAGTTCTTGATGAAAGTTTTAGATTATGTTTTTATCTTTCCATTGATGTAAAGTATGCAATTTTTGGACCATGGAATGTGGAGTTATGATTTTTACAAGTTGTACTGTTTAGTATGATCATTAGTGGACAGAAACTTTGAAGTGGTTTTCGATTCTCTTAGAGGCCAATTTGATTTTTCTGTCCTTCATGAAAGTTGTAGAGCTTCCTTTGAGTTTTCTATTGATACCTAATTTGTCAAATTTGGAGCTCGGGATCAAGAGTTATGATTTTTGGAAAATTCGGTTTTATCAATAAATTTGAAGTTCTGTTATTTTACTTCCAATCCGACCCTTTCGCAATCTTTTGTTTATAAATTCTCCGTCTGACATCCGATTGACTTAGTTTTCAAAACGTTGGATTCCTAAGACAATTAGCTACTTTTTCCTGGGAAATTATGAATTTTAGGAGATTAAATGGAAAGAGATTGATTGAATCAAAAGTCGGAGGATTGGTTAAGGGTCATGAGTTGGATAATTTTCTGAACATGGTTCAATATTTTGAGAAATTCGGGAGCTATGGAGCTCCGATTGAGTTGATTCTTGAGGCAAAATAAAATTGAGACATGGGGCTACAAATCATGTGAAGGGATCGAATTCCAATTTAGTCCCTAAGATTGTCAATTTCTGGATTGAAGTTGGGTTAATGTTCAGTCTCGGATTAGTAAGAGGTGAACAAGTATTTTGGCTATAACTCCTTCATTTCTGAACCGAATTGAGCATTTTTGGTGTCATTTTAAAGATGAGACATAAAGGAACACTTCTCTAAAAGGAAGTGTTACCAAATTATTTCGTTTACCTGCTCAAAATATTGAAGGAAGATGTCAGTTTTTCAAGAATATTTCAGGGGCAAATTAGAAAGTTCACTTAAGTTATATTGTTAGAAGGCATTTAAGGAAGGGCATATTGGTATTTTATCATTCATTAAAGGGGAGGCTTGAACTGTTGTCGTTTTAAGAAGGGAGAAGTTCACGATAATAAGCAGAAAAATAAAAGAAACGAAGAAGAGAGAAGAGAGGGTGAGAAGCCGTCGGTGAGAGGAGGGAAGAAGGCATAAGCTAGGTCGTTTTTCTACAAGTTTTAGGGGAGTTTTCAATGCTTTTCAAGAGGAAAGAGGAGGAAGAAGATGAAAGGCTCCTATGGAGCTTGAACATGGCTGAAAATGAAGAGGAAAAAGGTAAGAGAGAAGTTTTGATTTTGAATCTTTTGATGAGTTTTTGGTTTAGATAGGTTAAGGATGCTATGGGATTGAGTTTTCGAAGATTAATTTAAGTGATTATGCTAAGATGAAGTTTAATTTTGGATGATTGATTAGTTAGGGTTTATGCCCAATTTTTGTGATTTGGGGATTTTAGAAATTCTTGCTTTAGATAGCTTGGAAAAATGATGATTTTGGGTTTCCTATAGTTAATTTTGAGGATTATGTTAATTATGATGTTGAATTTGGATGATTATGGCTTAGGTAATTTTAAATTGGACGAAAAAGAAAGGGCTTTGGAGAATTGAAGTTTGGGGCAAAGTTCTAGCACGGAATTGAGATGGGTACCGTATTTATAATTTGAATTATAAGCCATTTATGTATTTTCGAAAATTCAAGAAAAAGCAAAAATATTTTTTAAAATTATTTTTTTCGAATAATTAAGTTATTATTTTGGAATGAATTAAGAAATTGCTAAAATTGTTTGATTTCATTGTGTTTTGATTTATTGAGAATGATTATGTGTTTTCGAAAAATCATGAAAGAAAGGATTTTCGAATTTATTGTTTCCGAATAATTTTTGAAAATAGTTCAAGGGTTAAATTCATTGTTTTGATATGAATTTCGATCAATTGATAAAACTTTCGAAATTTATTATTTATGAATAATTTGATCAATTATGAAAATTGTTCATTCATTGATTTTGAATGATTTGAAATGATTGTTAATTTTTATTGTGTTTGAATGTGTTAATAATTTCTGAAATTTCATAATTTATCAATGTAGATAAATTATGAAAATTGTTGCATTCCTTGTTGTGAATGATTGCACATTATACTAGGTGAAATTGTGACATTTGTGAGTGATTATGTTTGATATGACATAATACGAAAAACTGAATTTTTCGAAAGGTGCCTTCGGGCAAATCTGATTTTCAAGTATAAACATGTCTGTTATGTGGGTTTGGTTAGGTCCCCTAAGATAGGTCAAGTGCACTTGTCCTGCCCGCTAGTGGCATTGGAGTTCCTTTTAAGGACTCCCATAAGTTCACGGCTACACTGACCGCTATGCAGGAAGGAGTAGTACGTTCTGTTCACGGCTGCACAGGACCGCTATGCGGGAATGTGCAGTACATTCCGTTTGGACAGACCCAAACTATTTTGATGTGCTATGTGTTTTTAATTTGTTTAAGATGTGATGCACTTCTATGTGATGCACTTCTATGTGATGCATTCATGTTTTAAAATTGTTTATGATTTATGAAAAAGGAAAGAAAATTTGAGAATTTTAAGGAAACAGAAATTGAGATTTTTCAGCCGTGAAATTTATGAAATTGTTTATGAATGTTTTGAAAAGTGAAAAAGTTTGAGAAATAAGAAATTTGCCAATTTTAGACTGAAATTTTAAGATGGCAAAAGTTTTGGAAAAATGTTTTTGCTTATTTTTCTATTATAAATATGTTATCCACGAGCTATAAAACTCACCCCCTTTCATCCCCATCTCTAGCTAATCAAGAAGGAGATCGGATGAAAGAAAGTCAGTTCGTTCGTTTTGTTGTGATGGTATTTTTGTTTAAATTGGTTTTTGTAAAAATTAAGAGTTTAGACATATGTTGTGTATTTTGGAGAAATATGTATTCTTATGTATTTCGGTTTTTGCAATTGATGTTGTATCGTGGCTTGAGAATGGTTTGACGATGTATTTGATAAATTATGGATTTGTGTATGGAATATGAATGGAATTGTATATGAATGGAATTTGATTCTGAGTATGGATTATGGTTTTGAGACTTATTGAAGTGTTCTAGGTTTAGAATTGTGTTTGTGTATGTTGGATTTCCGAACAGGAGGTCCGATGAACTGTGTATGGATGGTTTTGGGATTTTAGAAGTGTGTTTATTTCTATTGCAGATTTTGGGTTTCTGATAATGCAGCCGTTATACTGCCGGATTTTCGATAGAAATGGGTTTTATGGCAAGGAAAGAATAGGAATAAGAATAAGAGTTTTAAACATGCGATTTAGATATGCATGTTTAAGAGCAATCTAGTGATTTGAGATTATGGAAAATTTTGGCAAAGAATAGTGAGATTAGAATGGTTGAATTTCCAAATGGGAAATTAAATGGTTTTGATTTGTACAAGATTTATTAATAGATGAAGGGAATGAATAATAAGAATGAAAAAAAAATTATACCGGTTTTCGGATTGGCTTAGTTTAAGGGTTTCCAACGCGACGACGCTTTTATAAAGTTTTCATTTCGGATGTTGGAATCTTTGAAAGTCTGTTCTTTGTAATTCGTTTGGATATTCGTTTTAGTCCCTTTTGAAATCGATCTGCTCGGCAATTTGTAATTGAGTTTTTGTCCTTACGCGATTTGTTTTCAATTTTGTTCCGCATTTTGCGATCCGATTTGTCCGATTTGATTTGAATTCGATTTTGCTTCTTTGACCTTCGCCTTCTGCTTCACTTTCAATTTTCTGTAGAGTTTTTCCGGTTGGGGTCCGGTTCGGAGATCGGGTCCCAACAGGATGATCTTACTTATTTGGGGCAAAAAATCGTAGTTACGAAGAAAGAAGAAGCAAAGGTATGTGGAATATGTTTGATGTTAGGACACTCAACTAATTCATGTTCGGTTTTGCAGGACGGAAACGTAAAACAGGTGAATGCCATAGGAGGTTTTGTTGGACTATATCAAAGGAAATATGACCCATTCTCCAACACCTATAATCTGGGTTGGCGCGATCACCTGAATTTGCGTTATAGGAATCCTCAAGGTCAGCAAACAACCATGAATTTCCAGCAGTTTAGACAACCGTATATGCCTCGACAACATCAAAATATAACATCCAATTTCGAAGATAAGTCTTCTTTGGAAGATATAGTTCAATCTTTGGCCACTAACACTTTGACGTTTCAACAGGATACTTAAGCTAGTATTCGAAATCTTGAAAATCAAATGAGCCAAATAGCAACTGTCATAAATCGTCCAGAGGCACAAAGTTCTGAAAATTTTCCAGCATAATCGGAGATTAATCCCAAACAAAATTCTAAGGTTATCACATTGCGGAATGGTAAGGAATTGCAAGAACTACTTCCGAAAATTTACAGAAGAGAGGTAGAAGAAGAAGTAACAAAGGGAACACCTGGAAAACCAGAAATGACGCAAAAACTCTGCAGAATACGGTTGTTCCACCCCCTTTCCTAAGTCAATTTGCCAAGGTAAAGAAGGAGGAGCAAGAGAAGGAAATATGGGAGACTTTCAGAAAAGTTCAGGTAAAAATTCCTCTACTTGATGCAATAAAACAGATTCCACGATATGCGAAATTCCTTAAGGAACTTTGCACTTCAAAGAGGAAATTAAAATTTGATGAGAAAGTGCAATTGGGGGAGAACATTTCAGCCATTTTGCAAAAGAAAAAGCTTCCACCTAAGTGTCAAGACCTAGGTATGTTCACTATCCCATGTCAAATTGGTGATTTGAGAATTGAAAAAGTTATGTTAGATTTGGGTGCGTCCATAAATGTCATGCCATATGATGTTTATAAATATTTAAACATGGAACTTCTTAAAGAAACTAACGTAGTGATTCAATTAGCGGATCGCTCAAATGCTTATCCAAAGAGTGTGTTAGAGGATGTTTTAGTTCAAGTAGGGGATATGCTTTTTTCGGCTGATTTTTATATTTTGCAGATAGGGAGCGATGATACATCTTCTTCAACCCCGATTTTATGCAGAAGGCCATTTTTGAAAACCACTAGAACGAAAATTGATGTTCATGATGGGTCATTGACTATAGAATTTGATGATGAATTAATTAAGTTCAATATATACAATGCCGTGAAATTTTCGGATGATGAACGACCTACTGTTTCTGTCGATTTATTGACACATAGGTGTAGGAAATTTCATTTTTGGGGGGTAGAGATGAACTTGAGACACTCTTAGAGAAAGGAGAAGCACCACGGTCGAAGGACAGCAAGGAATCAGTACTGTCCAGTAATAAGATGGAGACGCTATTGTGCCAAATGGAGGACATCGAACCAGTGCTCAAGTAGTTGTTGTATGTGGAGATGTCTAGAAGTAGCACCAAGTTGTTGTCGTCGTTGGTCCAGCCACCAACTTTGGAATTGAAGAGTTTGCCTAGCCATTTGAAGTACATCTTTTTAGGTGAGCAAGACACGTTACCTGTTATAATTTCTAATAAACTCACGGTTTTACAGGAAAATCAACTGATTCACGTGCTAAGGGAGCACAAGGAAGCTTTTAGTTGGACAGTGGCTAACTTAACGGGTATTAGTCCCACCATTTGTATGCACCGAATTTTGATGGAAGATGAAGTAAAGGAGATGAGGCAACCCCAACATTGTCTAAATCCTCCCACGATGGAAGTGGTGAAGAAAGAAAATTTGAAGTTTCTTGACGCTGGCATCATTTATCCAATTTCGGATAGAAATTGGGTAAGTCCGGTCTAGGTAGTTCCGAAGAAAACGGGCGTAACTATGGTTGAAAATAGTGATGGTGAGTTAATACCAACTCGTGTTTAAAATGGTTGGAGAGTCTACATAGATTATAGGAAGCTAAATTCAGTTACTAGAAAAAGATCATTTTCTGCTTCCGTTTATTGAGCAAATGCTTGAAAGACTCACAGGTAAATCTCACTATTACTGTTTAGATGGTTATTCAGGGTATCATCAGATTTTGGTTGCACCTAAAGACCAAGAGAAAACAACCTTCACATGTCCATTCGACACCTATGCTTACCAAAGAATTCCATTTGGGTTGTGTAATGCACCAGCGACATTTCAAAGGTGTATGGTGAGTATTTTCTCTAATCTTGTGGAGAATTGCATGGAAATTTTTATGGATGATTTCACAGTTTATGGAGAGTCTTCAAAACATGCATTATCAATCTTAAAAAAGTGCTTAAACATTGAATTGAAACTATTTTGGTTCTAAATTATGAAAAGTGTCATTTCATGGTTGATCAAGGCATAATTTGGGATCATACTGCCTCTGTTAAGGGAATTGAAGTCGATAGGGCTAAGATAGATGTTATTCGATCTTTATCTTACCCCGTGACTGTGCGGAAAGTTCGTTCTTTTCTTGGTCACTTAGGATTTTATCAATGATTTATCATGGATTTTTCAAAAATTGCACAACTCATTTGTAGACTACTCCAAAAGACGTGAAGTTTGATTTTGACGAGCCATGCAAGATTGCGTTTGATGAACTCAAGGAATGACAAACTATAGCTCTGATTATTCAACCACCGAAATGGGACATGCCTTTCGAGCTAATGTGCGATGCTTCAGATTATGCAGTTGGCATCGTGCTGGGTCGAAAGGTGGACAAGGTACCTCATGTTATTTATTATGCGTCCATGACACTTAATGATGCCTAGAAGAATTGTTCCATGACGAAGGAGTTTTTAGCCATAGTCTTTGGATTGGAGAAGTTTCGGTCATACCTGTTGGGCACAAAGGTGATCATTTATTCAGACCATGCAGCTCTGAAATATTTGGTGAATAAGAAAGAAGCCAAGCCGAGGTTGATTCGATGGATTTTACTTCTTCAAGAATTCAATTTGGAAATTCGCGACAAGAAAGGAGCTGAAAATTTGGTGGCCGATCATCTAAGTAGGATCAATTCGACTACCGCATCTGCTGCTCTTCACGACAAGTTTTCGGATGAAAGTCTCTTTGCAATTCAACAGGTAATTCCATGGTATGCTAACATAGTAAACTTTTTGGTGACTAGGTCTTTGTCTAGTGATTTATCTAAAACTGAAAGAGATAAAATTAAGCAAGAGGTTAAATACTACATTTGGGATGAACCTCATCTTTGGAAATTTTGTTCTGATCAGATTGTTAGGAGATATGTTACAGATGATGAAATTCCTTTTATATTAAAATTTTGTCATTTATCTGTATGTGAGGGACACTTTGGTCCAAAAAGAACCGCTCGAAAAATTCTTGAATATGGACTGTTTTGGCCTAAGTTGTTTTATGACTTACATGTTTTGCAAGTCTTACGATCGTCGTCAAAGAACAAGTAGCTTGGGATCGAGAGATCAAATGCCACTCACTAACATCTTAGTATGTGAAATTTTTTATATTTGGGGAATAGACCTTATGGGTCCTTTTCCTTCTTCCTTTGGTAAGAATTACATTTTGCTTGCTGTGGATTACGCTTCGAAATGGGTTGAAGCTAAGGCTACGTTGTTTGATGAAGCTAAAATTGTTATAATTTTGTTAAATATAATATTTTTCAGGTTTGGAATGCCTCGACCTATCACTAGTGATCAAGGGACCCTTTTTTCAACAAAATTTTTGAGGCTTTGATGAAAAGGTGGGGTGTCACATACCGGGTTTCTCCAGCCTATCATTCGCAGACAAGTGGACAAGCTAAAGTGTCCAACAAGGATATCAAATCCATACTGGAAAAATTAGTGAATCCGAACAGAAAAGATTGGAGTTTATGATTAGACGATTCCTTTTGGGCATACCGAACTACTTACAAAACTCCAATATGTATGTCGCCTTACAGGTTAGTTTTCGGTAAGCCTTGTCATTTACCTCTAGAAATAGAGTATAGAGCTTATTGAGCTGTGAAGCAGTTAAACATGGATCAAGCAGAGGTTAGTAACAATAGGAAGTTGCAATTGCAAGAGTTAGAAGAGATTCGTAATGAAACGTATGAAAATGTAAAAATTTATAAGGAAAAAACTAAAGCTTTTCATGATAAAATTATTTCTCGGAAACAATTTTTAATCGGACAAAAATTTCTTCTTTATCATTGAAAGCTTAAGTTATTTCCAAGAAAATTACGATCTCGCTGGATTGGACCATTTATGGTTACTAACGTTTTTTCTCATGGTGCGGTAGAAATTCAAAGTTTAGATACTTCTAAGGTATTTAAAGTTAAAGGATACTGCTGAAGCCCTACTATGACTACTTTTCAGTCGAGCACGTGGAAGAAATAGAGATGGTATCCCCAACCTATCTCTAATAAGGTAAGTAGTGAAACATGTCCAGATAAAGACTTAAAAGAAGCACATTCGGGGCAACTCGTAAAATTTTTAAGTTTGTTTATTCTTTTTTTTCAGTGGCTTTCATTTTCATTTTTATTAGGTTTATTTCATTTTAGTTATGAATTTCATTTTAAGTAATTTAGCATTTTCAATTTTGCAATTTTTATTCTTTTATATTTTTATAAAAATTTAAAAAATGAAAAAAATTTCTATTCCTGTCGATCCCCTATCTTTCCCTCTTCTTCTTCCACTTAATTTTTCTTACCATTGTTAGTCATTGCAAACTTTACACATTACTGCCTACATCGTGAACACCAAAACACCCTTTCGATACAATACCCAACCTTCTACCCTATTTTTCACCGTAAATCACCATTCCCCATCACGATTTTGCTGGGGTATTATTATGTCTTTTGCAATTTTAGGAGTGCGTTTTCACCAATTTTTGAGTCATGCCAAGGAAAAAGAGTGAATCTCGAAGGTTGGCCTCCCTAATAAGGTCTTTTGTTGACATTTCATCTCCACCGCAACCCACCTCAACCACAACAATGCCCACTGCCGCAGTACCAACGCAAACCGCACCACCAATTTCAGCTACAACCCCAGGGCCATCTACCCGAAACAGAATAAGAAAGGGAAGGAAGTCAAAAACCGCAGCTAATGGAGTACACGCAGTGGTGGCTTCACCTCTTTTCGGCTCCTGGAAGATATGGAGTGTTTTCAGCAATTCAGTCAAAGGAAAATATATCCTTGTAAGTGTATTCTTTCTAATACTCTTGAGGCATTGCAAGTCTATGATTCTTTTACACAAATGATGTGTCCTATTTGTTGGAGTGTGTTTGCTAGAATTAATTGTCCTGCCTTTGTTTAATTGACAAGGGAATTTTATAACACATTTCAATTTAACTCTCATGAAAATTTTGATGTGTTAACAAAAGGAATTGTAGAATTTCGGCTGATGGGAAAAGAGTTTGCTTTATCGATTGCTGATTTTAACGTGGCTATGGGATTTGTTTCAGCTGATGAAATTAAAAATGAGTTGTTTATCAATTCTAGATGTGATTATCATGAGGAATTTAATGCATCGAAATTGTGGATTTAATGGTCTATTGATTCTAATCCTTACAATGCCAGTGTTTCTAAGAGTTCATTTTTTAGAAATCCTGTTTTTAAAATTATACATCGACTCTTCACATACAATTTTTTAGGGCATCAGGATTCTGCGGGGGCATTGTCTAAAGTGGAATTTTATTTTCTGTGGTGTATGGATATGTAACATCCTGTTCCCCCTAAGGGTAGGAACCCAAAAATCTAGTATGAATGAGCTTAAAGAGCAAAATGTTAGAATGGGTGTAAGAAGTTGGAAGAGGCTTGAAGGAGTGTTTGGACAGCTTGTGTCCGTTAAACGGACATGGAGGTCCGTTTAACGAACCTCCTCGGGTAAATTGGTACCCTTGGCCGATCAATGTTCGTTAAATGGACATGTAAGTCCGTTAAACGGATATTCATGGGAAACTTGGTATTCTTTGGTTGATCAATGTCCGTTAAACGGACATTCTCGGGACAATTTTGGGACATCTTGATTTTTTATCATTTTGTTGACATGCATGGGAATTCTTTATTGCACACATTCAAATTCATGGTCATGCACTCAATTGACATTTTTCGGGTATAAATGATTGTTCCAATGTGGATACGATGCGAATTATGGTATTATGCGAATATTGATTTAAAGTGAATATGATATAAATTATGGTTTTATGTCTTGAAAATCGAGTGGAAATGATTAAATAGTGAATTAGAATTTTTGGAGAAAATTTGGAAATTTTCTAAAATTTAGGGAATTTTTGGACCCGGAAAAAAAATGTCAAATGGCAGAACAATCGGTAAATTATAGTAGAATTTAGAGTCAAATGGCAATGAGAATTTTTATAAATGACTTTGGGATTTAATGACTAGTGTCATTGAAAATTGGGAGTCAATTGGATTAGAAAT
>JAOQMR010007542.1:0-10723 GCA_027563865.1 Erythroxylum pelleterianum | reverse complement strand
AATTATAAACTTGGAACCCACCTTATTTCCTTGCTCAATACTTGTTCAAAATGCATCTACTCCCCTTGCTCCTCCTCTCTCTCTCTCTTGATTCTTCTTCACAATGGCAAAATCCCTAAATCAATAGGCATCCAAATTGAACAACCCAAACAAACATATTTATAAAATTGATCTTAGCAAACTTAAACCCATGCCATTCTTAAGCTATATAAACCAAAACCCTCAAAAAAATCCAAAGATTTAAAATCCAACTTACCTTGAAGCTTCACCAAATGAGGAGTTTCTTGGATCAAAAGAAGGCTCTCATCCTCCTCTTCCTTTTTCCCTTCTTGAGCAAGTTCAAAATCACTCTTCAAGACCAAGAAAAATCAAAACCTAACTCTTTCTTTCTTCTTTCTCTTCTTCTCCACCGATTCTCTCCCTCTCTTCTCTCTTTTCTTATGCTTTCTCACCCAATTTCATGCATGCCTCATTCTTAAAAGCCAACCTACACTTCTATTTACAAAAATGTCATTAATGAATGAGCAATGACCACTTTGCCCTTACATATAAGCCTTATAACTTAAAAGCTTAAGTGTTCTTCCCAAAATGCCCTCATGAAATCTTACCACCTTAATTCAACTTAATTCATGTCATATGATCTTACTCAAATTGACATGCTAATTAACTCTCATTAACATGCTAATTAATTCCATAAAAATACTCCATTAAGACCTTAAGATTCATTTCAATCATGCTTAACTCCTTCCAAAAATCATAACCTTTTTCTAATCATGCAATTGAAGGAATTTGTTAACACTTCCTTCTAGAAAGATGTTCCTCATTGTCTCACTTTTTTAATGACATCAAAATCATTCAATTTGGTTCCATAGTCTAACATTTATACACCAAATATTTTCGAACTGTTCTTATACTGAAACAATATTCTGTGCTCAACTTTCATCTAGAAATTGACATTCTTAGAGACCGAATTAAAACTCAACTTCATCAAACAATTTGTAGCCTTATCTCTCTAGTTTAACCCAAATCAAGAATCATCTCATTTGGGTGACTAGAGCAAAAGTTATGGCTAAAACACCTGAGCATGCTCAATGAACATGTTTTAATTTCATGCCCAAGCCCCCACCTAAAAATGTTTATAAAATATTAAAAATACAAAAAACGTTGTTTTGCTTATAAGAATTAGGCCTCAGGTCGGGCTGATTTTGGACAGCCTGAGTCTAAGCCCAGGTTGAGACCCAATAAGCCCAGGTCTAACCTGTTGACTTCAGGTGGGGCCAGGCTAAACCTAGGCCTATTTTCGATCTTTACACCTAAGAGAACTCATTATCACAAAATTAGGATATGGGAGGGACCAGACTTGTTAGTATTCAGCCCTATAAATATTCTATAGAGCAGAGAAATGTTATCAAGAAGGTTGTGGGGGAATTAATGAGACAAGCGTTCATTGGATAAAGCATCAGCCCTTATGCCTCACCTATTTTATTGGTTAAAAAGAGGAATAACACTTAAAGGATGTGCATCGACTACCAAGAACTTAACAAGTAAACTATCAAAGATAAGTTCCCTATTTCCTTGATTGAAAATTTACTCGATGAACTTCATTGCTCTAGCTGGTACGCTATGTTGGATTTGAGGTCAAGGTATCATCAAGTATGAATGAATGAGGAAGATGTACACAAGACTACCATTAGAACTCATAACGGTCACTATGAGTTTTTAGTTATTTCATTTGGGATAACCAGTGTGCTTTCAACCTTTCAGAGCCTCGTGAATTAGATGTTCAGACCCTATATTAGGAAATTCATTCTTGTCTTTTTTGACGATATCTTGGTCTCCAACAGCTCCTTCTAATAACACTTGGAGTACCATCAAAAGGTCATGCAAACATTACATAACCATTAATTAATAAATACATTTATACAACATGATAAATAAATTATTTGGAAAACTTAATTTCAGCTTCAAGGGTATCTAAAGATGCCAGCAAAATAGAGATGATTCAACAATTTTCCATTCCCTATTCACTTAAGGAACTAAGGGGCTTCTTGGGATTGACAGGATATTCTAGGTGTTTTATAAGACATTATGGAATAATGGCCAAGCCTTTAACTGAATTATTGAAGAAGAAAAATGAGGGAAAGTGGGAGTGAGCAATAGTAGAAGGCCTTTGAACAACTCAAGGAAGTTCTTGTCTTACCACTAATGCTTGCTTTACCAAACTTTTCATAGTGTTTCACTATAGAAAAAAATGCCAGTGGAATTGGTATACGGGTGATACTCCAGTAAAATAGACACTCTATCACATTCCTAAGTAAAGCCTTAGCTGAAAAACATCCAGGGCTTTCCATGTACAAGAAAGAATTGTTGGCAATTATCTAAGTTATTAAATAGTGGCACCATTATCTTAGTGGTAAGAAGTTTAGAGTATAAACTAATCATCATAGCTTAAAATATCTACTAGAGCAAATGATTACATTACTGTTCCAACATACATGGTTACTAAAGCTAATGGGATAACTTTGAGGTGGTGTATCAAAGTGGAAAGGTGCACAAGGTTATCGATACCTTGTTACGTGTGTCAAATATTAAGTTATTAAATGTTAGCCAACCGTCCATATTTGACAATTGCAGCCTCCATAATTGAAAGAAAAAAAAACAATGGTTTGTGTTTGAATTTATTTTGGTTTCTTCCTTCTTTTGCTGTATAAAAAGAGAGGAGAGGATTGCCTCGTTTGTAATGAATTAAAAAAAAACAAAAGAGTGAAGAGATAAAATATTAGTAAGTGGGAGAGAGTTTTAAACAGTCTTGATTAAGTCCTCGATCGGATAGTTGTTTGTGGTTAGATCGAGCTCAAACTTTGAAGGCTTACTCTACATTAGTAATAGTTCATATCCAATGGTCAGAATCGTGATCGGAGTTTTGATTTTCTGGCGATGCATGGTCAAAGTTGAGATTGACTTTTTGGATCCTAAAATTTCAACATTGTGCAGTTTTGATCAAGCTCACGATCGGATGGTAAAATATGGTTCAATTGGGTTAAAACTTTGATAGCTGATAGAGGACACATTGATCTTGATATCCAATGGTGGGTTTACTTTTCAGATACCTTTTGGGTGATCTGCTCGGGCTGTTTTAGAGAGTGCGATTCTGGGTAATTTCGCAAACTCTCTTATTGATTTATCTTGTTGTTATTGATGTTATTGCAGAGAATTGTAATATTCTTGATGTTATTGTTGTCATCTGTAGTGGGATACTACAGAGAACTTGTTGTTGTACCCATTATTTGTTGATAGTGGAGATTTTGTCTAGACTTCAGTCCCGTGGTTTTTACCCCCCACATCGAGGAGAGTTTTCACGTAAATCGTGGTGTTGATTTTATTGGGTGCTGCATTAAATTATTTTATTGCCTAATTATTTCCTCAAGGTTTACACAAGTAGGGAGAATTAATTTATATATGGGGTCGTGCATAACACATTGTTATTGTATCAACTAATTGGTGGGTCACTTCTGCTGCATATATCAGTGATTCTCCCATCAAATTGGTATTAGAGCTAGGGGTGAGCATTCGGGATCGAACTTTTTCGAACCCGAACTTACCCGGCCCGAATTACCCGAATTACCAAATTACCCGGCCCGAACTACCCTAATTCGGGTAATTACCCGAATTACCTGAACTTTTATAACGTAATTCGGGTAATTGGGCCGGCCCGAACTTTTTTGGAGTTACCCGACCCCGGCCCGAAAATAATTCGGGTAAAACCCGAATTACCCGAATTACCCGAAATTTGAACAATGCTCACCCCTAATTAGAGCTCTTAATTTTGGGTGCGTTTATAATCTTGTGGTAAACATGGACGGTAATACAGGCAGGATGGTGAGTTTGAATGGCTCCAATATCATGTTTAGAGAGGTAAAATGGAGTATCTACTCTTTGTCAAAGGTTGCTATGATCCTGTCTTTGCCACTGAAAAGCCAGAAGGTAAAAGTGATAATGAATGGAATTTGCTCCATCGGCAAGTATGTGGTATTATTAGACAATGGGTAACTGACAATGTTTATAACCTTATTGTTAATGAAACTCATACACACACATTGTGGATAAAGCTAGAAGAATTATATGCTAGCAAGATAAGGAACAATAAAATGTACCTGATAAAGCAACCGATGTATTTGAGATACCAGGATGGTACTTCTATGTGTGATTACATGAACACATATCAAGGGGTCATTTCCCAGTTGGCAGGTACAAACATCAAGTTTGAGGAAGAGATGCAGGCTTTAATGTTTCTCAGTTCTTTGTCAGATTCATGGGAGACTTTTAGGAGCTCAATTACAAATTCAACCACAAGTTCTAAAATTTCCTTGACTATGGATTCAATCAAGAGTGCAGCCCTGAATGAAGAGATGAGAAGAAAGGCACAAGGTTCCTTTTTCATATTTAGAAGTCCATGTCATAGAAAATGAGGGGAGAAGTCAAAGCAGAGGCCTAAAGAACAAGGATAAAAGTATAAACAAGTCGTAGGGTAACTATTTTAATATTGAATGTTATCATTGTGGTCAGAAAGGGCATGTCAAGAAATTACGTAAGAAACAAAAAATGGAGAATAAGAAGAACAGGGGCAAAGAGAAGCAGAATGATGATGGTGGTGATAATAATACACAGCGGGTCACAACCACTATTGAGGATCTTCTTTTGCATAATGAGGCTAACATGGTTAATGTTGTCAGCTAGGATACTAGTTGCTTGATTGACACAGGTGCTACCATATATACTACTTCACACAAGCATTTCTTCTCTTTTTACAGATCTAGTGATTATGGTCCTGTAAGCATGGGTAATGATGGTATGACTAGAGTTATTGGTAGTGGTGATGTTTATTTGTAGACTAGTAATGGCTTTCTCAGAAATGTGCGACATGTTCCTGATATATAGTTGAATATTTTCTCTGTTGGTGAACTTGACAAAAATGACTTAGGAAGTTCATTCAAGAATGGCCAGTGGAAAATCACGAAGGGTAACTTGATTGTAGCAAGAGGCCAGAAGTTGTCAAAATTGTACCTTATATCAGCAAAGGTTTTCAGTGAAGATGTCAATGTAGTTCAGAGCAAGGAGATAGTTACTTTGTGGCACAAGAGGCTTGCTCACATGAGTGAGAAAGGTAAGTCTTTGTTGGCTAAACAAAATCTCTTGTCAGGTGTGGAAAAGGCAGAGCTCGAAAAGTGCAGTGATTGCTTAGCAGGCAAGCAAACTAGAGTCGCCTTCAAGAATCATCCTCTTTTAAGAAAGTTACAAGTATTAGAGTTGGTGCATTTTGATTTGTGTGGTCCTATAAAGATGCAGACACTTGGTAGTGCTAGTTACTTTGTGACGTTCATTGATGATCATTTAAGGAATATCTGGGCTTTTGCTTTAAAGTCCAAGAATCAAGTTCTAGATGTGTTCAAGCAGTTCCAGGCCTCAGTTGAGTGAGAGGTAGGAAAAAAGTTGAAATGTGTCTGAACAGAGAATGACGGTGAATTCATTGGCCCATTTGATCAATACTACAAATCTTAGGGCATTAGACATGATAAGACTCCTTCGAAGGCTCCTCAATTGAATGGCTTAGCTGAAAGGATGAATAGAACACTGGTGGAGAGAATCAGATGTTTACTATCACACGCCAAGCTACTGCAATTATATTGGGGTGAGGCTTTACATACAGTTGTTCATGTTATTAACCTCACACATAGTGTTCCTTTGCAGATTGATGTACCAAATAGGGTTTGTCAGGAAAAAGTGTTTCTTATGATCATCTCGGGGTGTTTGGTTGCAAGGCTTTTATGCACATTCCTAAGGATGAGAGGTCTAAGCTTGACTCGAAGGCACCACAATATGTGTTTGTCGATTATGGTTAGGATGAGTTTGTCTACAGATTTTGGGATCCAGTTGAGAGGAAACTTATCAGAAGTCGTGATGTTGTGTTCATGGAAGATCAATCCATTGAAGATATTGATAGATCAAAGAAAACAGTTTCAGGGTCCAGTGATGGTGTGGCTGATTTGGATCCACTTCCTTTGATTGCAGCCCTGTAAAAGGCAGAGATTGATCTTCAATATAATATATTTGATGAAGATGGTGTAAATGAGCCCGTACAGGTTGAAGCAAATGGTGTTGATCATGTTTAACTAATAGAACCAGAAGCTCTGGCAGAAGTTTCACTTAGAAGATCTACCAAAGTTAGACATCCTTCCACTCGATATCCTGTCTATGAGTATGTGTTGTTGACTGACAAGGGAGAACCCGAGACTTATAAGAAGGTTTTAGAAGATGAGCACAAAAAGGAGTGATTTGAGGCTATGCAAGAAGAGATGAGTTCCTTACAGCAGAATCACACTTACAATCTAGTAAAGTTACCTAAGGGAAAGAGAGCTTTGAAGAATAAGTTGGTGTTCATGGTGAAGTAAGAAGAACATACTTCATGTCCACGGTACAAAGCTAGAATGGTTGTGAAAGGGTTCAGTTAGAGAAAAGGTATTAACTTAGATGAAATCTTTTCTCCAGTTGTGAAAATGTCATCCATCAGAGTTGTTATTGGGTTAGCAACAAATCTTGATTGGAGGTCTAGCAGCTGGATGTGAAAACTGCATTTCTTCATGGAGACCTGGAAGAAGAAATTTACATAGAGCAGCCAGAGGGTTTCAGGTTGCAAAGTAAAGAAAACTACGTTTTTAGATGGAAGAAAAGTTTTTACGGTCTGAAACATGCACCGAGGCAATGGTATAAGAAGTTCGAGTCTATTATGAAGCAGCAGGGTTACAAGAAGACTACTTCAGATCATTGTGTGTTTGTTTGTAGATTCTCTCATGATGAATTTATTATTATATTGCTTTATGTTGATGATATGTTGATTGTTGGCAAGAATATCTCCAGGATTGATGCGTTGAAGAAGCAATTGAGTAAGTCTTTTTCTATGAAAGACATGGGGCTAGCAAAACAGATCCTTGGTATGTAGATTTCTCAAGACAAACCAGCTAAAAGGTTATACTTATCACAGGAGAAGTATATCGAGAAGGTGCTTTAGATATTCAACATGGAAAAGGCTAAAGCAATAAGTACTCCACGTGGTAATCAATTCAATTTGAGTACTGAGCAGAGTCCATCTACTGATGATGACAAGAAAGATATGGTGAAAGTCTCTTATGCTTCAGTAGTGGGTAGTTTGATGTATGCTATGGTGTGTACAAGGTCAGACATAGCTTATAAAGTAAGTATAGTTAATAGATTCCTATCTAATCTAGGTAGAGAGCATTGGAAAGTTGTGAGGTGGATTATGAGATATCTCCGGGGCACTTCCAACTTGTTTTTGAGTTTTGGAAGTAGGAAACTTGAATTGGTTGGTTATTCAGATTCAGATATGGCATGAGACATTGATTCTCATAATCTACTTAAGGTTACTTGATTAATTTTGCAGGGGGAGTTATCACATGGCAGTCGAGACTACAAAAGTATGTTGCACTATCTACCACTGAAGCTGAGTTTATTGCAGCAACAGAAGTAGCTAAGGAGTTATTGTGGATGAAGAAGTTTGTTCAAGAACTTGATTTCAAGTAGGAGCGATACGTGTTGGATTGTAATAACCAAAATGCAATCCATCTTAGTAAGAATTCTACATTTCACTCTAGATCAAAATATATCGATGTCAGGTATCATTGGATCCGAGATGCATTGGAGTCTAAGGAGTTTGGACTTGAGAAAATTCACATTAATGATAATGGTTCCGATATGTTGACAAAGACGTTACCAAGAGGAAAGCTTGAAATATGCAAGTTGATTGTCGGGATAATAGTTCATTCTAACTAGCCAGTCAAATGTGTCGGGAGTGGGAGATTTATTAGTCAACCCTCCATATTTGACATTTGCAGCCTCCATAATTGAAAGAAAAAAAAACAATAGTTTGTGTTTGAATTTAATTTGATTTCTTCCTTCTTCTGCTGTATAAAAAGAGAGGAGAGGATTGCATCGTTGTAATGACTATAAAAAAAAGAGAGTGAAGAGAGAGAATATTAGTAAGTGGAAGAGAGTTTTAAACAGTTTTGATTAAGTCCTCGATCAGATAGTCATTTGTGGTTTGATCAAGCTCAAACTTTGAAGGCTTACTCTACACTAGTAATAGTTCATATCTAACGATCAGAATTGTGATCGGAGTTCTGATTTTCCAGTGATTCATGGTCAAAGTTGGGATTGACTTTCAGGATCCTAAAATTCTAACATTGGGCAATTTTGACCAAGCTCATGATCGGATAGTGAAACATGGTTCAATTGGGCTAAAATTTTGATAGCTAGTAGAGGACATGTTGAGCTAGATATCGAACAATGGTTTGCTATTTGTAGACCTTTTGGGTGATCTGTTCAGGCTTTTTTAGAGAGAGTGAGTTCGTACTCTCTTGTTGATTTCTCTTGTTGTTGTTATTGATGTTATTGCCGAGAATTGTTGTATTATTGATGTTATTGTTGCTGTCTCTAGTAGGATACTAGAGAGAACTTGTTGTTGTACCCGTTATTTGTTGATAGTGTAGATTTTGTGTGGATTTTGGTCCCGTAGTTTTTACTCCTCATATCAAAGAGGTTTTTCACGTAAATTGCACTGTTGATTTTATTGGGTGTTGCATTAGATTATTTTATTGCCTAATTATTTCCTAAAAGTTTACACAAGTAGGGAGAATTAATTTATATCTGGGGTCATGCATAACACATCATTATTGTATCAACTAATTGGTGGGTCACTTCCGCTACATTTATTGATGTTTCTCCCATCAAATAACCATGACTATAGCTCAAATACATACCAAGTTAATGGAAACAATCAAACAAGGATGGTAGAGGGATGCTACAATTCAAAACCTCGTTCAAAGGCTAAAAGAAAGGGAATTCTCCTTGGGAGCTTACAAATCGAAGGAAGGGCTATCAAGAAGGAAAAGAAAGTTAGTGATCGTCAATAATAAACAACTAAAATAAAAGTTAGTATTCATGGCTTATGGTAACCCCCAAGGTGTACATTCTGGCATCACAACCACCATTAAAAGGTTACAAGTTATGTTTTAATGAAAGAACCTAGTGAAGGATGTCATAAATTATATCAAAAGACGCATAACATGTTAAAGGAGTAAGTATGACAATGCAATTAACCTAGGACTACTTCGACCTATACCAATATATGAGGAACGTTGGAGAACTTAGCATGAATTTCTTTGAGGGTTTACTACCTTTTAGGAAAAAATTAGTGCTCTTCATTGTAGTTGACATATTTAGTAAGTACCCCCAATTTGTAGCTATCAAACATCCATACACAACAGCTGAAGTTGCTTAGGTGTCGTCAATCACATATTTAAACTTCATGGGATGCCCTGATGATTCTAAGTGACAGAAACCCCATTTTCCTAAGTGTTTTCCAGTAAGGAAATGTTTAAACTAGAAAGCATTGATTTGAAGTTCTCAACTTCCTACCCCTCACAATCAGACGAACAGACAAAAGCTGTCAACAAGGTTTTAGAAACCTAACTTCATTGTTCCTGTGGAGATTCTCCTGATAAATAGGTTGATTTGATATCCCTAGTTGAATAGTAGTATAATAATAACTACCATGTGGTTATTAACTAGTCACCATTTGAAATCCTTTATGGTTATGCCCCTCTGATATATGTTCCCTACTTCACAAGGGACTCCAAGGTATTCAAGGTAGATCAAGCAATGATTGATAAGAAAACAACCATCAGGATTTCCAAATTTCATTTGAGGAGGACCCAACATCATATGAAACAATAAGTTGATAAAAGATGAACTAATAGAGAGTTTGAGGTGGGTCAGTGGGTGTTCCTTAAAACTTAAACCTTATAGGTAGTATTCTTTGTAAAGGAAGACCCTGTTGTACTTGTATCTCCATATCAGTGTCATCTTTATCATCAAAAAACATTCCTTGAATGTTCTTTTCTTCTTTGCTCCATCTCCAGTAGTCTGCTTCATCGAACTCAACATCTCTTGAAATGATCACCTTCTTGGTGAAGGGGTTATATAATTTATATGCTTTACTCCTGTTGTCATAGCCAATGAAAATGCATTTCTCACCTTTATCATCCAACTTCTTTCTTGTTTGGTCAGGAATATGGGCATAGGCGATACACCCAAATATCCTGAGATGTCCAACTGCTGGTTTCCTTCCCCTCCACGCTTCATTAGGTGTCATGAACTTTACACTTTTTGTTGGACGCCGATTCAGCAAATAGACTGCACATGCCACGGCTTCAGCCCATAAGTTCTTTGGTAGGTGCTTTTCCTTCAACATGCTCCTCGCCATATCAAGAATTGTACGGTTCTTCCTTTCTGCCACGCCATTTTGTTGAGGTGTATATCTTGTTGTTAACTGATGAATAATTCCATGATCTCTACAAAAATTCTCGAACAACTTTGAGGTGTACTCGCCTCCTCTATCAGATCTGAGTATCTTCAAATACTGTCCACTTTGCTTCTCAGTCATTGCCTTGAATTCTTTAAACTTATCAAGAGCCTCTGATTTTTCTTTCAACATATACACCCAACATTTTCTACTAAAGTCATCAATAAAAGTTAAATAGTACATGTTTCCACCAGCTGATTGCACATCAAAAGGACCAGCAATATCTGTGTGGACAATCTCTAACGGCCTTCTGGCTCTCCATGATTTTCCAGTTTCAAACTGTTGTCT
>JAOQMR010007515.1:0-10726 GCA_027563865.1 Erythroxylum pelleterianum | reverse complement strand
TCCTGACCAAAAGTTAGTAGGCCTAATTTAGTTTGAGGTTCGAAAATTTTATATAAATAATATTATTTTGAATAAAATAACGTTATTTTGAATTTTTAAAAATTTAAAAATGATTTTAGTTAAGTTTAGGCTCAAATTTAAAATTTTACATTCGATCGAACTTTAAATTGAATTTAAATTTGGGCACATAACTTTAAGTTGACCTGAGTTAAACGTAAAATTTTGAGTTCGGTTTTAATTTGAACGAGCTTGAATCATATCCAATTTATTGTAATGTGTGTTTTGATATTTATAAGTTTTCACGTGTATTTATTTTGTTTAATAATCGAAATGAATTACAATTTTCTTTATAGTTTTTAATTTATATATTCTTCATTCCCATTTTTTATATGGACATGTGTACTTCACCAAAGCCAACTTTTGTTGGGAGGAAAGTGGTTGGATTCTTGTTTCGAGAGTGCTACTTTTTAACTAGGTGAAGCCAAACTAGGCATCGATTCTTACATTTTTTGTCCTTTATTTGTTCTTTTCATCGGTTCACTACTAAGTACTAACCTGTATGGGTTTAATACTTTAATTGCTTGCAAGTATTTTCATGGTAGTGTTTTCGTGTTGAAATAGTCTTATGTTCTTGCTCGGAAAAACATGCGGCCATGTCTTATTTTGAAAGTTGGAGCACCTCTACAGTTTCTCCATCTCGTGTCATTTAATCTTATCTATATATATTTACGTAGACTTTATATGAATATGTGTAAAACATTTAATAAAATAAGGTAAAAATTGATTAACCGAAATAAACGAATAAAAACTGATTAGCTGAAATAAACGAACCATCTTGTTGGTTGATATAAATAATAGCTGAATGCTTAAAAAAGGATTCTCCTAGGCCTATTAAGAGTAAGATTATGTCCAAAAATCATAACAGGCAAATGTTTTCTTAACATATTCATAGTAAAATTGGTTTTCATTTTTTAAATAGTTATGATTTAATAATTTTTTAATAGAAAATATACATCTATCATGTTTATTTTATACTAAAAGCCTGATAAAATTTACACAAAACGTAATTTAAAGTTTGAAAAGTTAATAAAAGCATGATACATTTAATAAAATATGAGATTTTAAAAATATTAAATTATAAAAAAATTCTTAGAGAATAAATCAAATCACATTTAATTGTTCAAATTTCTTATTTTATAATTAGAGTATTAATTGACTTCACCATTTCTTAACGAGTTTCTTTTTATTGATCAAAATAAGAATTTCAATAAGACGCAGAAATTTGAAAAAGTCCAAAGTTATGTAACCTTATCCTAACTGTTTCATAAAATACCCATCTTATTGAAATAATTTATAAGGCATGTGTTTTTAACTACTGGTTATACTGATCCTATTAAAAGTTCCTGGAAAGGGATCTATGATACACAACTTGCAAAGTCTGCCTAAGACCTCTAGTGATAATAATGCACGACCATGAACGACAAGTATTTTGGTTCATTGAAAGTGAACTTCGAACACCTTGATATGAAGAATACAAGAATGAACCAAACCTCGGATTCTACAGCTAGGCCACGGTAATACTCATCTCGATCACATTCACATAAATACACAACACAACACTCACAAGATAGAAATCTAGTTCTGCTTGCTCAAATGGTAAGTAAAATTTAATTATGTTTTATTTGATTGCTATATAAACATTGCACAGTTTACACAAAAATACTCTCATATCTTCACTTTATCTATCTTTTCTTGAAAAAGCAAGTCCCATATGTTGAAACATACTTGTCTGTCTCTAAAAGCATATCATACTAGGCCTACTTTCTCTTACAACTCTCTGCCCTACATTGATACAGTTTGCACGTCATTAAGGAAATAAAGTTACCAGGACGAAATTAAACTACCACATAAGTGAAGCAAGCTGCAAATGAAGTGATCTCTCCAACCTTTTCGTGAAATTGGAGACTATCCTTGAATGATGAGGTTCATAGCCAAGTGAAACCGGGTGTAACTTATTAGCTTTCAACCTAGGTTTTTCTTTTCGATATGAAAAAGAATCTCTCCAGCAGCAACCATATTGTAGAACCAGTGACCAAAAGTAAAGCAAATAATAGATAACCGGAGACAGTAAGTGGAAAGCACAAAGAGGTCACCTAAGGGACGGTTATAACTTGGATAGATTGCAGCAAGTCTGAAACGGCGATAACAAGATCACCTGATTTGATCATTCCCCTAGCCTTGAGCAATGAAAATGTTCTATGGAGATTGGTTTCCATATCATCAGTGAAGCTCAGACGAAAAGGTATCAAGCCCCACTGTAAGTTGAGGCGCCTCCGCAGAGATGTCGTGGTTGTAAAGGCAAAGATTGGGCAGTCAGGTCGGCAACGTGACAAGAGAGATGCCATGTGGCCTGTCTTGGTGTAAACAAAAAGAGCATCCACCTCTAAGTTGTTAGCTGCAAAACCACAAATCATAAAGCATCAGGATCGAGTTAAATTACTAGATAGAAGCCAACTGACAAAAGATATTCACATGTTTAGAAAAAATCAAGAAAATACAAGGTAAAGAGTAGGAAGGGAGTATTCCAAGTCAATAAAATCACTTAAAGAGGCAATTTAGTTAGGCATGTACCTGATGAGTTCTTAAAAGAGTCACTTAAAACTTGCACGGAAAACAGAATGGCCCAATTAATAAGAAAACAAGAAGAAGCAAGTACTTATCCCAGCATCTCAGGTCAATCTTTTCGCTTTAGGAACACTGACAGAAGTTAAAATCATTGTCTTTTCCACTAAGTGAACTACTGTATCACACGGCACGATGAATTATCGCAGGCATTACATAGCTGAGTGCTGAGGTCCAATTAGCAGTGTGTGAAATTTATTTGTGAAACTTATACAGCAGAAGAAAAAAGGAGCCATAGGCTCAGGAGGTTAAAAATAAAGCAAAGGCTCAAGTTCTGGGAAAAGTAATTCTGTCACCAGTTTGAAATTTCTTTTGTCTTGGAAAGTAGAGACATTTAACACTAAAGATACTTACCCATCTTGGCAGCAGAGTTGCACATCTCTTCAGATATCCTATCAGAAAATGCGGATCCTACAGATGGGAGCTCCATAGCTTCATGGCGTTTCCCTTCTCTCCACCACCTTTCGATTCTCACACTAACAGTTCTTAGAACAGACAGTGCCTTCTCTGGGTACTGGCCCATGGCAGACTCTCCAGAGAGCATCAAAGCATCTGCTCTTTGTCTAACTGCTTCAGAAACATCAGCTACTTCAGCTCTAGTGGGCGTAGGGTATTCAATCATGGATTCAAGTAGTTGAGAAGCAACAATGACAGGCTTATTCAGTTGTCTGCACACTTGAACAATCTTTTGCTGGGCTGATGGAACCTGTTCCAATGGTATCTGAGCTCCAAGGTCTCCTCTTGCGACCATTGCTCCATCTGATGCTTGGATGATCGCTTCCAAGTTCTTCAATGAGTCTATACTCTCTATCTTTGCAATTACAGCTATATCACTAAATCAAAAGATGAGACCGATAAGGCCCTAAAGGTAATGAAACAAATCATTTTAGTAGTAGAGGAAACTAATACAGCAAAATTTCAGTATCACAATAAACAATCATCAAGAGAATAAAAACAAGACAGAGAGCAGAACTACTACTTAAATGCGATAGATTAAGTGTCATCAATGAAATGTTAATACAAGCTGAAAATCTAGCATAGTTTGTTAAAAGTGCTACCTATCAAGAGAACGTGCAGCTATGTAGCTTTTAAGATGAGTGATCACTTCTGCTGATTTGACAAATGAAATTGCAATAAAGTCAACATCCTCTGCAATACCAAAATCAATGTCCAGCCAATCCTGCATTTAGTTAGAGATTGAGATTTAGTGGATTGAGATGGAGCACAGACAGGTACTAGTAAGTAAATCCCTCGATGTATCCGCTAGTGAAATTCTGATGGTGAATATGATGCAAAATCAATTCATATGAACTTACTCTGGAGTTACACTGAAAGTAACTTCCTAGTCCATTTTCAAAGTTAATCAGTATACATAAATTACATGATTGCCAGTTGAAAATGATATCCAGGCAAGATGAATCAAAAGTAAAGCCAATATAGATTTAAAACGCACATAACATGTTCTCATTAAACTTCCTAATTATTTGTAAAGCAGTTCACAGTGTACACACAATACAGATTAAATTGAGGTTATAGTGGCAGTGGGAGTGCATCCAACTATACAAAACACATTCGGATCATGCCATACGGTGGTTAAGGAAGAACGCAGACTTTCATAAAGTGAAAAGTCACCTTAGATATTAATGATTGTAACATTCCAAGAAACCTATTGGTGAAACATTAAACAAATAGAAGGGACTTTTATCTTCACCGTACCATTTCAGTTATAGCCTTCAATCATAACAACACAAACTTTATTCAGAAAATCCATTTGAAGATGTATTTGAGTTATGTGGTAATTTATTTTTCCCCGGCATGGAAAGGAAAAAAATTATGAGAGTTGAAAAATGAGATTTTGACAATATAAACCAATAAAGAACAATACAAAGAAAAGAAGAAATCTTTAAACCCTAATCATTCACATTCAGAATACTTGAAGATCAAATCACATTCAGAAGAAATGAAATTTTCTAAAGGCGATGAGCATCACTGGCCTTGGAAGAAATGGTGGGAAGCATGGCATTGCGTTCTCTGACTAAACTCCCATCCCTCCAAAAGGTCAAATTAGCTCGTGGCAGCAACAAACCAGGATCAGTACACCGGCACTTAACATCAGGACCAATTTTCTCGATCACATCAAACCTCACCATTCCACCATCCACAAGAAGCTCATCCCCAACTTTCACATCTGAATCAGACCAATTAGTTCGTTACATAGACTAAAAAAACTTGACATTCATATCAGTGCACAAAAGTACGATGAGCATAGAATTTATACCCTCAGCAAAACCATCATAGCTGACATTGATAGTGCGTTCGGGGCGAGGCAAATCAAAGGCTCTCACAGTGAAGGTCCATACTTCACCATCCTAAGAAGAAGAAGGAAAAAAAAAACAAAATTTTTAGTTGGATTTTCAAGTTGAGTCAAATGAAACCGCAGTTAAATAAGAAAGACCTCGGCTTTAGCAGAGGAGGCACCGGCGAGATCACCCATGTGAATCTCGCTACCTTGGGTATCCATCATAATAGCAACAGCATAACCTTTCTCTTGGTTCAAACACCTGACACGGTCGATGACTCGTTTGTGCCAATCGCGAGTCCCGTGGCACATATTTATTCTTGCGACGTTCATCCCTCCAACAGCCAACGCTTCCAGCTGCTCCGCCCCGCATGTGGCCGGGCCGATGGTGCACACCAGCTTTGTCCTCCGGGTGCTCCGGAAGCCGTTCTCCTTCAGCTCCGCCTCCGTGACGGCGTCCACTTCAATCGATGGGATGACGCCGCCGGTGCCGTTGGTGGAGGAGATGAGAGCTTGAGGAGAAACAGAGTTGGGATCAGAAGGGGCTACGGAGGCTTTAATGGTGATGGGTTTGGCGGAGAAAGTGCGAGGGAAGCGATGATTTGGGATTGGTAATAAGGGTTTGAAGTAAGTGGTGGGAGTGAAGCAATGGACAGATCGAGACATGGTTGCTTGTTATTGTGTTAGTGAAGTAGACACTGAAACTTTTGCCTGCTTCGCTTAGCTAATTAGCTTCCCTGGGGGGACAAAACCGATCCAGTTAGTTCCAGGGGTTTGGGTGCCAAGGAATCTCCGCCGAACTAGTTAGCAGGCTTGCTCATCACCTAGTCCCTCTAGATTTTAGTCGGATATTTTGTCCCAATTGAGATATTTGTAGCCTAGGAAATTCATTGATTGAAATAAATGTAAAAATACATGTTAGCACAAAAGCCAACAAAGTTCATCCAAAACAACCTCTTAGAAAGGACTATACCAGGTATAGTAACATTCAAAGTATCAAATTAGTACAGATTGTTATCAGATCAGTTCAGCAGACTTTCCAGCTGAATTTATGCTTATCTCTTTGTATAGCTGCAAGTGCATTCTAATGTTGTTAAAAATAGTCTTCAAAAGGACTTGCAAAGATGATCTGAAAATTCTGTCGCTTTTTTCATTCCAATGCTAGCAACAATACGTGCAGTGGCTGGGTGGTGCTTCCCCGTCATTAATAATGTGAGGGAAATTGCTGTACATATTGGCTCGCCAATTTTGCAGTGACTTTTGACACTAGTGTTACCACACTACTCCATGCTCTCGCAGAGTACCTCCCACGTCTCATTTTGTAACCTTTAGTTTTGTTCCTCTTTATAAAGAAAAAAGAAAAGAAATAACCACCGATCCCCTCATTGCATAAACCTGATTTGTGTACGCCGTGTGATGTCAGACCAAACAATTGGAGGATTAAATATGCCACAATGTGCCATTGTTGATTTCCAAGTTGCAGTTGGATAGGAGCAAGAGAATAATAGATGATTATGAGATTCATCATGAGTTTGGCATAAGAAGAGCCGGTTAGGGATTTGTAGAAATTTGCCAATTATGTCAATCTTAGCCAACCTTAGTTTAAAAGATTGCCAGAGAGTGAGTGCATGTTCGGAGCTGTGATACTTGCACCAAACCACCTTATACCAAATATTTTAATTAGTTAATAATAATACAAAATATCTTAATTATTTATTTATAAAATCAATCACATAATAATTAAGCATAAATTAAGAACTGTCATTACTATTCTTAATATTTGATAATAAACACTGATATAACTATTAAATTCTATAATCACATTTCTAGTACTCACATACCAAACACACATAATCAGTATTTTTATTCTTATTCTGATTCTCACTTTTCATTTTAATAAATTATAACATAAACTTATATATGTATATATATATATATAATAATTATAATTATAATAATAATATTTAGATTAATGTTGGCTAAGATATGGTCTTATGATAATTAGGTTTGATATTAGATTGGATTAGGTTTGCGACCTTGTAGATTTGAGCCGAAGATTCAAGACCTGAGTTCAAACTCGAATGGAATTACGTAACTAGAATTGCAATCGTCTCCAAATTAAGCATGATTATTTTTTAATTTAAATTTTAAAAATTATATTATTTTTTAAATTTCTTATATTTTAAATTGAAGTGAATTAGGTCAAGTAGTAACTTAAAGCCAAAAAATAAAAAATTAATTTAATTTGAATCGAAGCTAAAACATAACATAAATTTAATATGAATTTCTATCAACTTAAATTAAATTAATGCCAACAAAAATTGTAACTCCTAATGATAATCATTTGTATAAGGAACAATATTATATGACAACTCACCTCAAATATCTCAAAAATGACGATACAAGAGATGAGGACCAATCCCCCAATTTTCTTCTTGTTCTTTTGCTTTTCACTTCTTTCACTTGAACCAAACATGCCCATTATTCTGTTCCAATCCTACTTTTGTTGGAAGATTTGATGTAGTTTTAAGTACATACAAATTCAAACATGGCTTTGTCTAAAAGCTGGAGTTAACACGATAAGCACGAGACTTAGGCATAGGAAAATGATGCCTCGTTTTAGTAAATTTCCTCCAAAATCTAGTATTAACCAGAAATGCCTCTTGATTTAGCTTATACTAAAACCAAAGCTTTCTAATATTGTGTATGATGATGGTTATTGCTCTTGTGGCAAGGTTTGATTTTCTTGCGGTATTTGCAAGGTAAGGTTTCTATGTGTCTTGACGGTAGTATGGCTAGGGTTTGGCGGCAAGTTTTTTGTTGATTGGTATTTTCTTTTTCATTCGGTAAGGCTAGATTTTAACGTCAAGGTAGTGAGCTCCTTTGGTTTCATCTTCAATGGAACGAGACTTAGAATAATTGAATTTGGAGGATTCGGATGATGAAGGCTTGATTGTTGACAATGTGGAGGCGAGAGGAAGGTCTGATGCAGGTGGCATTGTGTTTGGTAGGGAGGCTGCTGACGGATAAGGTTTTCCACTTTGGTTCGTTGAAGAATCGACTTGCGAGTTTGTGGAGACTTGGAAGAGGGATAACAATTAGATCTCTAAATGATAACTTGTTTATCTTTCAATTCTACCATCGATGGGACTTGCAGCGGGTTGTTGATGGGGGTCCGTGGTCCTATGCAAACAACATGTTGATTCACCACCTTCAACCAGAAGAGGTTCCTGGTAATGTGAGTCTTAACACAGCAGATATCTGGGTTCAAGTGCATGATTTACCGATTAGGTTTATGACAAGGGCAATCGGAAAACAATTAGGGAACTATATTGGAAAATTTGTAGATTATGATACTGAGAATAACTTGTTTATGTGGAGAAGTTACATGAGACTCCAAGTGGCTATAGATGTGAATAAGACACTTAAAAGAACAAAAAAGATAAAGAAACTAGAAGGGGAATGGTCATTGATCAAATTCAGGTATGAGCGTCTCACACCTTTTTGTTTTGTCTGTGAAATTCTAGGTCACACGGATAGATTTTGTGAGGGATTATTTTCTGTTCCAATGAATGAGGTGGAAAGGAAATGGGGAAATTGGCTTAGGGCTTCTTTTGGGAGGGGAGGGAGTGAAGGAGCACGTTGGCTTCAAGAGGGAGAGAAGGTGTTGAGCATGGTGGGAATTGATAGAGGAGTGAGAAGTCGTGGTGAGGTAGGGAGCTCATCTAGGACAATGGGAGTAGAGAGAGAGTTAGTTGGGCAAAATATGGGAGGACGATCGATTGAGGTTGGTGGTGGGATGCTTGGGCAATCGGTTCAGAGCATAGAAGAAGAGCAAGGTTTGGTAGTAATTGAGGACGATCGAAAAAGGAGGGTGATAAGCATGGGGGAGGGAAACATGGATCTGTCTATGGTTGATGTGGAGACTATTGGTAACTCTGGGGTCGAAGAACAACAATTCTTTTTCAACGGTGGAGCTTGTGATTCAGGCCCACTAAGCCCAATGAGTTGTATGAGTTGGAATTGTAGAGGCTTGGCCAGCCTCCGGGCAGTTCGGGTGTTGAAGGATCTAGTTAGGGTCCATAGGCCAATTGTTATTTTTCTTTGCAAGACGAAAGCGACGAAAGAGCGCATTGAAGAGGTAAAAGTTGCTTTGGGATTTGATTACTGTTGTCCTGTTGAAAGAGAGGGCAGAGGAGGTGGTTGTGAGGTGTTAAGTAATTCATTAAATCATATTGATGCTATTCTTCGGAAAAGTTCCTGGAAGTGGTGTTTCACTGGATTTTATGGGTTTTTCAATAGGTGTGATGGAAGAAGGTCTTGGGAATTGCTCAAAGAGTTGGGAGGGCGATCGACTTTGCCTTGGTGTGTGATGGGTGATTTTAATGATATGCTTCATAGTTCAAATAAGAGAGGTCGTATTGATCATCCGGATTAGCTTTTTCGTGTTTCAGACATGCGGTGGAATCTTGTGAATTGTTAGATGTTGCTTGGAAGGGTTTCTCATTTACTTAGGAACGTGGTAGGGATACATCATACTGTGTGCAAAAAAAGCTGGATAGAGCACTGGTTACTTCTAATTGGTATAATTTGTTTCCTCATGCATTTATTTCAAATCTAGTAGCTTCTCATTCAAATTGTACTCCTATTCTTTTGACTTTTGAAAATCATGGTAGTAAGGTGGAAAAAAGGAGGTTTATGGTGGACAATAATTGGTTTGAGGAGGATGACTTTTAGGTTTGTGTTAAGAATGGGTGGCGTGAGTTTGACAGTATGCTGGTGATGGAAAGGCTTGAGTGGGTTGCGGGTAGAATGGGGGAATAGGGAAGGAAATTTAGGAGTCAATTTAAGAGTGAATTGGAGGAGTGTAAAATTCAGATTGGGGGAGCAATGGAGGGTAGTGGTACCTCTGATAAGTTGCTAAGGCTTAATGACAAACTTACCGACTTATTGGGTAAAGAATAGACTTACTGGAAGCAAAGAGCTAAGCAATTCTGGATGTTGGATGGGGATAACAATACAAAATTTTTTCATTCTGTAGCCTCAACAATGAAAAGACGTAATACGATTAGAGGTATCAAAAATGATGATGGTCGATGGGTTATTAAGGATGGTGAGGTCGATCAAGTGGTAAAATCTTATTTTGAGAGGCTATTTGGGACGAGTTCAAGTGTTGATTGGGGAGGCTTCGACGGGGTGGAGGTTCGGCTGGGAGAGGTGGACAATAGTCGATTGGTACAGGCTTTTTCGAAATATGAGTTTCAAAAAGTTGTGTTCCAAATGCATCTGGATAAATCTCCAGGTCTAAATGATATTAATCCAGCCTTTTTTCAAAGGTTTTGGAATTTGAATGGGGATGATGTTTTCCATGCTGCAGTGGATTGGCTCAATAGAGGTGAATTCCCGTTAGGACTAAATGATACTATAATAGCTCTAATTCCAAAACGTCCTAATCCTCAATCGATAAAAGATCTTAGGCCTATTTCTTTGTGTAATGTGTTGTACAAAATTATTTCGAAGGTGTTAGCCAATCGTCTAAATCTTGTTTTACCCGATATTATCTCAGAGGCGCAGTGTAACACCCAAATACTCCCTGGGAGGATACATGGATGCCACCCAAGACAGAACAAACAAAATCAAATATCACACTGGTATTTATTTTATTTAATAACTCAAACCCACACACATATATTACATATCATAAATCTCGGAACAAAAATCCAAAGAATAGTTACAGGCCCAAAC
>JAOQMR010007489.1:0-10729 GCA_027563865.1 Erythroxylum pelleterianum | reverse complement strand
CGCGGAAAATGAAGAAAGCTTCCTGGCCGTGGTCGTTCTCTGCAAAGCTTGGGGAGGCGGGGGCGGGCGCGGGGCGAAGGGGTTGGAAATTAAAACACTCGAATAGGTTTAGGTCGCGGAAAATGAAGAAAGCTTCCTGGTCGTGGTCGCTCTCTACAAAACTTGGAGAGGCGGGGGCGGGCGCGGGGCGAAGGGGTGGGAACTTGGAAATTAAAAACCTCGGGTAGGTTTTAAGAAAAACCAATCGACGAAATGTTTTAATTAAGCCTTCCACGACGTTTCGTTGAACAAACCGTAGAAATTTTGATTTCACGACGTTTTACTAATAAAACGTCATAAAAAGTAGTATAAATTTGTAACGTTTTCATAAAACGTCGTAAAAAGTTAGTATTTTTTATGACGTTTCCTAAACGTCACAAAATATTCAGACGTCGTAAATAGTATATTATTCTTGTAGTGAATGTATTAATACAAAAGTAAGTATGTCAATTATAGTTTTTTTAACGATGCCATTATTGTACAAATTTTTAATCAATATTCAATTTGTAGGTGTCTTATATGTATTTATTATTGGTAAATGAATTGAAGGTTTGTTATTATAAAAAAATGTGTCAAACATATTTTGTGCATTGAGGTAAGTGTCTTGTCTATAATATACATTATTGCTCGCAAGAAGTAAGTGTATATAGTAATTCATCCAAATAATGCAAATTTGATAAAATATTTGTTTTCAAATCTTGATTTTCTAAGTCCCACGTGATTACTTATCTTGGGTGTTGGAAGTACCAGGTCAAGCATAGAGATACTTTAATATGTTCGTAAGACGTATAATTTCTCGTGAGAGTTGCATGAGTTGAATTTATATATTAATTATGATAATTTGTGGTAATAGAGCAATACGTTGAAAGTTGATTTGGAAATTGGTTTGTAACAATAAAAAGTTATGAAACAACTATTATTTCTCTTTTCACAACAACTTAAAAACTTTGGTTGTTATGATAGTTTAACAGAAATTGCATAAATAATGATGATACATGTTACAATTAATAGACATTGGTTCTTTGGCAACTTCTTCTTGCAAGATGTTGAAAATAAGATATAAAAGATGTTCCACTAACTTCTTCTTGCAAATGACCCAAAAATAAAATATAAAAGATCCTCCACTGGAGACCAAGTAAAACGAACAATCAACAAACTACATATTTAAATTTTATGTAAGGGAAGTAAGGAACAAAATATTCATTGAGAAAGAAAGCATTTTTCTAATTGCTAACTAAAGCATAACTAATAAATGTCCAAATACTCAATCAAATCAATGTTTGAATTGTTTAAAAAGGATGCCCAAATTGTCAATGAAAGCATTATTAACACTAATTCCAAATACTAAACAAAACTAGAAGTAAATTATCCAAATTCTCAATTATAACCAAAAGTTTAATTTAATCCTCCTTCTGGTTTTCTTGGAACAGATCTTTTAGCGCTCAATTTAATCCTCCTTCTAATTTGAGTTCTATTGTGATTGGGTTGTTGAAGCCCTCAAAATTAATTATGATTCATTAAACTCATGCATTAGTAATTGAACCAGGTTGAATTCTAACATAATTGAAAACTAGTTTCTTAATTTCAAGTAACAAAGCAAAATTGGGGAGAGGGGTGTTATGATTAATTAACTGAGAAAATAAATTTACCAAGAAACCAAAATAAATCAATTAAATATAAAAGTGAGAAATTCAAGCGTACTTAACTCTGATGCAAGGAAAAGATCTCATCCAATTGTAACATTGATTATTGTTCTAAAAAGAATATTTTTCATACGTCAAATAATAAGTCTAAAACATATTAGGATAGCCATAATAAGTCTTAATTTTTTGTAAATTAATTGGTTTAAACCGAACATTCAAACCAAAACTTACCATCAATTGATTAGGTATGATAGCATTCCAAGTCAATTAATTAATAGCAAGAATCTTAGTGAAAAAGGTTAAACCCTAAATTAAATAATTAAGATAGCTATAACTATTCAATTTGGTTTTCTTATTTCTTATAAGTTAAATATGCAAATTCATAAATAACCTATTTGCTAGTTGTACCAATCTTTCATGACAATTATGTATCAAACTTTATGGATAGATATAGAATAATCAACATCAAATTAATTTATCAAATTAATCAATACTAATTATTAATGAAATATAAGAATATAAAATAAGAATTACTTGAATTAAAACATAAATCTAAATTTAGAACAAAACTTCACAAAGTTACTGTTAGAGTTTTGAATCCTTTTGAATCAGAATATTTGGATTTAGCCACTCATAGCTTTAGTTCCATCACAAAAAATAGAAGAAAAGATGGAAGATGAATAGAAAACTACAACAAAACGAAAGTAGGGTGATACGGAGAAGTGAAGAATGTGTTTTTCTCCTCTCTTTCCACTCAAAATCTAGCCTCCTCTTATTTTGCAGAGATTCCTTTTAAAATATATCCAAATCCCCATATAATAGGGATTAGGGTCAGTTTCCTAATTAAATTGAAATTAATGGGGTGAATCTAGCATTTAGCCTTGATCTTTAAATTGAAATTAATGGGGTGAACCTAGCATTTAGCCTTGATCTTGCCTTATCCAATTTAATACTATGTTCACTTTTTTCAAAATTCATGATTTTGACAAATAATGCTCCAATTTCATGTAATCTCCACTTTTTATGTCCTAAAGTAAAGCAAATATTAATTTTACATTTAAGCACCAAAATTAAGTGAAAACAAAAGAGATAAGCCCAATTAATATAACCAAATAATATCATATTGCCAGTTTTATTTTGGAAAGCTTGAGTTATTACTACATTAATATTTGAAGGTTCAAAAACTTGACAGACTTCCACCTATCTATGAAGCAAAAAATACAAAAAGGACAATATTAGCACATACAATATAATTACATATAAGCGGTTTAAAGATGTATTTAAGTGATAAATCATAAAATAAGTATTCCCACTAACTTCCCTTAATGTCACTCCATATCCTCTAATTGTCTATACAAACATAATCAATTATGATCTTAAATAATTTACAGAAGAATTACTTGAAATTTGGTGTGAATATTCATTAACTATCCTTTTCTCCTTTCTTAAGATAGAGGATGTAGTATTTGAGTATGTAAATATTAATTGTGTAAGTACTCGAACTGGACAACTACCAATATTGGATAAATGGACTTCATTGTTTGAATATATTAACATCAATAATAATGATTCTACAACTTCAGATATTTCCAATTTAGCACCAAACTCCAACTTATCATCAACATTTACTTCTTTAAAATTATTCTTAAACAATTGAATCCTTAATATCCATATGATATATGGAGTAAAAATCATTAGGGTAGTTCATTGCCTAAAAAATGTTAAGCTTCACAATTTCTCCATCAAATTCAACAGAAATAGTACCCTCATCCACATCAATTTTTATCTTAGTCGTCTTTATAAATGCCTTTTTAACAAAATCAAAGATGAATGTTCATCATTATCTCCATCTATTTTCAAGACGTAAGTCCACTGAAAATACCAAATTGTTAACTTGGATTAAAACATCTTCTATAACACCAATAGGATGCACATAAGAACAATAAGCTAGTTCAGTAATCACATTAGTTTCTTTCAAAGAATTCAAATTTAAATCTTGGTAAATTGAGTATGGCATGACATTAATAGATGCACCTAAGTCTAGCATGGCACGTTTAATTTTTTTTATCACCAATAACACAAGGGAGTGTAAACATACCTAGATCTTTGTATTTTTTTGGTGATTTCATATTTATCATAGCTAATACATTCTTATCTAGAATTATTCTCTCTTTATCCTTTATCTTTCTTTTATTTGTTCATAGTTCTTTCTATAACTTTACATATTTTAGAATTTTTTGATGGATTCTAGAAGTGGTATATTAAGTAAATTCTTTGGATTTGAAGAAAAAAAGAAACAACTTTACTGATAAATACTTGTTTGGTCAGAAAGTACTCGGAATATTCTGATCTTTGATTAGTACCTAGTCATCTTGTATGCTATTAGACTAAAAAAAGCTATTGATACATTTTATGACAACTAAATCTGACAATATTTGAGAATGTAAATATTAATTTTGTAAGTGCTCGAACTGGACAACTACCAATATTGGATAAATGGACTTCATTGTTCGAGTCATATTCCCTAGACAAGCATTCCTGTAGTGCATTCCTCTCTTCTGGATAATCTCCTGTCACAAACCGTGTCATCCACATATACAATAAGAGCAGTGATTCGACCTTACCTTCTTTTTAAGGATAAAGTGTCATCAAAATTGCTTTAATGATATCCGAAAGTTATCATAGACCTTGTGAACATTCTAAACCATACTTTTGGAGACCACTTGAGCTCATGCAATGATTTCTTCAATCTATAAATCTTTTTACTATGCCCTTTTGTTACCATACAACTTGGTGGAAGTTCTATATAGATTTTTTTACACAAGTCACCATGCAAAAATTTTTTTTACATCGAATTATTGCAAAACCAATCCAAGTTTGTAGCAACAATACTCTAATATTATTTTAGCTATAAGAGCAAATGTCTCTGTGTAATCAATCTCATAGGTTTGGTCATACCCTTGTGTTGCCAATCTTGCTTTGAACCTTTCAATTGTGCCATTTGTATTGTACTCTACAGTGTAAAACCATTGGCATCCTAATTTTTATTCTTTTGTAAAGCATTCATTTCCTCATTCATTACATCTCTCTACCTTGGAACATCTAAAGCTTCTTGCACACTATTAGGAATAGTTGCAACAAATAATTAATTTACAAATGACTTATTTGATAAACCCATTGGCATTCCGATTTTTATTCTTTTGTAAAGAGTTCATTTCCTCATTCATTATAGCTCTCTACTTTGGAGCATCTAGAGCTTCCTATACACTGTTAGGGATAGCTGCAACAATTAATTGATTTACAAATGACTTATTTGGTTGTAAAAAATTATTCTTTGACACATAACAACTCGTGGGATATTTTACTTTACTTGAAATTTCAGGTTCATATGTGGGCTTAGGAACGCCTCCGGTAAGAAGCTTTGGTAGTTGTTTTCTGAGTGGCTCAAGGTCAGGAATAGGAACATCTTTAATAAACGATTGGTGTGGTATATTAGTGAGAGTCTCGACTTCTACATTTGATGGACCAATATCCTCCTTTTAGTATTCCCTTCTTGTTCAAGATCCTTTGGTTTAATTGCCTCTTCCTGCTCCTCTTTATGTTCCAACTAATTATTAGCACCATCATTACCATCTGAAAAAATGACAGTCACTTTTGTAGTCTGCCTAAAGTTCATAATCAATGGTTTGAATTTCCTTCTGGTACTCCCTCTAAAGTTCAAACTTAGAGAAATACATTTTATCTTTATGAAAGACTATATCCATTGTGAACATACAATTAGTTGAAGGATGATAACACTAGTAACCTTTTTGGTTTGACGCATAACCAATAAAAACACATTACAAGGTTTGTGGAGCTAGCTTGTTGCATTGATGTTTATAGATATGCGTAAATGCTGCATATCTAATAACATGAGGAGGCAAATTTGGTATCAGTAGAGTAGCTACAACATTAGTTAGAATTTGAAATGTTGTTTGAAATTCAATAGAGCATAAGGGAGTTTGGTTAATCAAATAAATAACAGAAGAAAGAACTTCTCCTTAATAAATCAATATCATATGAGCTTGAATTAAAGAGGCATGAATAACTTCTATTAAATCTCAATTTTTCCTCTCAGCTACCCTATTCTATTAAGGTTTATCCATACAAGTTGTTTGATTAATAATACCTTAATAATGTTTCAATTCATAGCGCTAGTATTTTCACCACTATCATTCCATGGAACTCGAGCATGCGCATTGTATTGAGTTTGAATTATCTTATGGAATTTTTGAAACAATAAATTCACTTCACTCTTGGATTTCATTAATTACAACCAAGTCAATAAAAGTAACAAACCAATAAGACCCACCCAAAGTTGGAATTTTAGATGGACCTTGTACAATAGATTGAATAAACAAAAAGCGCAATGGACTTTTATTTAACACTTACATAAATGAATTTTGATGACATTTTACAAGTTCACAAATATCACAACAGAAACTAGATACATCAATTTTTTCAAACAAATTAGGAAGTACTTTTTTGAGATACCTAAAAGATGCATACCCCAAATGTCGATGCCATAACTAGAGTTTAGCTTCTTTTTTTTCCAACTTTTGAATTATCCATCACAAAAACTTGATGCAACTTGTCTAAACTCCTTAACATTAGGTCCAGATGATACAACTTCCCTATCCTAATACCACAACCAATCATCTGCTTTGTTTGGATGTCACTAAAGAGACAAAAATTAGCCAAAACATTATAATGGACGATAAGGCTACTTTTATTTGAGAAACAAAAAAGAGGTTATAATACAAGGATGGAACAACCAAAATATAATCTAAATTTAGAGTATTAGTGAGAGTTAAAGACATTGTCCTAAGAACGAGGGCTTCATCACCATTGGCAATAGAAAAATTTTTGTAAGGACTCTTTGAGTTCAATAACCTATATAGAATCAAAGGTTATATAATTTATAGCACCAAAACATTAGTAGTCTTACCAACAGGTTATATAATTTATAGCACCAAAACATTAGTCGTCTTACCAACATTATCTGTAGCTTCTACTAATGTCGAATTATTCTCAACAACTTCATCATTGTTTTTGGTCTCAAGAAGCAGTTGGAGTCTTCTTGGAATTCTTCTTCCGGGGTGCTCGATTATGGTCCCACCAATTTGGATGTCCTATAAGTTCACATTAGCAATCTTTTGTATGTTAGTTTGGCTATAATGAGTGACTATGTATATAGACTTTTCACCACCAGCAGTTGTCTTTGGTTTGTTCCCAACCACCATAGCAATAGCTTCAAGGTTTCCAAATTCTCCTTTCCACGTTTCACGGCATATTGCCTCTTGTCCAATTAATACATAGCATTCTTCCATAGTCAGAATTGATTCCTTCCTTAGAATATCTCCATGAACCGGTTCAAACAACATAATCTCAACCTATTAGGAATATATGCATCCTTAATCGTTTCAATCAACTTTTGGTATGATTCAACATCTTCAGGATCCTTTATGACAATTTTGTCCCGATGATCCAGTTCTTGAAAGATTTCAGTTAACTCTCCAAAGTATTGAGAGAGAGGTCTTCCACTTTATTTTGTAGTGAATATCTTTTGGTTTAGGGAAAAAGACTACAATTCATCACTTCCATTACGGAAGGCTTTTACTAGTGCACTCTAGATTTCACAGGCTATGGGTAATCGTAAGTATCACTTAATAATCTCTGGACTCATAGACATCAGCAACCATCTTTTAACTTTTTGATTTTAGCTTACTACTTCTTTTACACATCTTTAAATTATGTAGGTGGCTTTGTTTTGCCATAAATATAAGAGAGTTTCCCTCTTTTAGCAATATAAATCTCCATCAGTTTTGACCAAACATCATAATTTGATTAGAAAGAATAATGCATGCATTGAATACTTCTTCATATTGAACAACAATAGGAATGGATTTTGATCCAGATTCATTTTGTTTTTCACTCATTTTCAAAGGTTTTGTAAGCTCTGATACCAACTTGATAGACACGAAGAAGAAGAAGAAAGAAAATACCTATGTTTTTCATTCTTTTCTCTAAAAGTACTAATTATTATGTACAATAAGGGAAGAAATCCAAACAATTAATCCTACACTAGAAATCAAAATTCTAAGAATATATTTACAACTTTACAATCCCAATAATTATGTAGCAAAAACTCAACAAAAATTATATAGGTTAAAAATTTATTGAGCAAGGTTAGTAGCAAAAATAGTTAAATTTGACCTATAGTCAACATATTGAGTTTGAATTGGTTGGAGTTAAGTTTAGGGGTGAAATCAAACTTAGAGAATTAGTTCAACCTGACTCAAAACAACCTAAGTTATTTTAGTAAAATAACATTGTTTTGGTATAATTAATTATAAAGATATTATTTTGTCTTATAAATTCTTCAATATATTAATCAAATAATATTGTTTTAATCAATTATATCAAAACAATGTTGTTGTAACTTCAACTCAAATTCAATCGAGATTTAGGTAAAATTTGTACCATAAAAAAGGAGGTCGAGTCAAATCTGAATCATATCAAATTTGTACCATAAAAAGACGGTCGATGATAAAGTAAACATACAAAAAAGACAGGTGAATTGTGTGTAAAAAATAATTTGCAAGATACTTTCAAATTGATAAGATCTTACTAAACATAATAAATTTATAAATAGAAGGGTCTTACAAACATTCAAAAGGATCCTGTTAACGTTGAAAATGAAAGGAGCCTGTTAATTGAAAGGAACCTGTTAATGCTCAAAACGAAAAGAGCTTGTTTAATCAATAGGAGCCTGCTAGAGCTAAAAAAGAAAGGAGTCTGTTTGACGATAGAATCCTGTTAAATGAAAGGAGCTTGTTAAACAATAGGCGCTTGCTAAATGATAAATCATGTTAAAACACTTTAAAATAGAAGACGCCTGCTAAAACTAAAATAACCTCTTGCAAGTTGAAAACAGAAAGAGTCTATTATAAAAGTGAAGGAGCCTCTTGCAAATATAAAACACAAACACTATAATGCAAAAATTTAAAGTTAAAAAGAGAGAGAGAATGATACAGTCAATTTATACTAGTTCGGCTTATAACCCAACCTACGTCTAGTCCCCAAGTATTCAACTTAAGTGTTTCACTAAAATTTCAAGTAGTAATTTGATGAGTCTCTTCAAACTCACAAGCACGCATTTTTCAAGATTTTTCAATCTTTCACACTAGTAGTATTTAACTAGCCTCTACAAGCTCTCAACTAATAAAAAAGTGATTTGCTCGATATGAACTTCAATGATTTCTCTGAAGAAGAATTCTCACTTCCTAAGGCATAAGAAATATGATAAAGGTATGACTTTCAAGAGTATTGATGCCTTTGATGTATTTCAAAAATCTGGCTTCTTAACTTTTGATCGCAACTGTAATGACTCTTTCTTAAATAGACATTTTCTTCAACTAAATGTTGCTTCATTTCGATTCTGAGTTGACTTTGTGTCTAACGAATCTTCGATATTATCTCTGTTGAAATCTTCCAATATTTAAACGTTAAGAAATAAATATGACAATGTCTTGGAGGTAATTGACGAAATATATGATTATTTTTCCAGATATTGTACAATCATTTATAATAAGTTAAGATCATTAACAAGATTTTTGCTAAAAAGGAAGCATTATTTTTATTATTTTATTTCTTTTTAAGAATTATATCATTGCCTATACAAGCAAATAAATCCAATTTGAATTTTGAAATATTATATAGTAATCATAAAAAATATTAATAACAAACCTTGAGCTAACAGTTGAGTTAAATCTAAATCATCTCATTGTCATCTCTAGATTGGATCATGTAGGTTCTTCTCTCACATAACTTGATATCAATTACCCGACAATTCGTTCTTTCCAATATTCGACCCAGAATAGGGTTCTTAAGTTTTTTAGGTTTCATAAGCTGATAAAAAGACAAGCAAAGAGTATATGTTACAATAAAGTGGCGCCTAATCATTGGTAGACTCTCCCCTTGTAGCATTTCTTTATAGGCTAATTGGAATGTTCTAGTCCAAACATAAACAACAAACAAGCTCTTGAGATCTGAGACTCTTATACTGGTATCAGGTTACAGAGAGGACTTAGCTTTGTTCTTCTGTGTAGGCCTCAGTATTGGGCACTTGATTAAGCTTTGACTAGGTCCAGAGAGTTGTTGTCTGAAGCCTACTTCTTCTTAAATCACTTTTTGAGGTTGAATAAAACAATACTTTTTCATTTTTAGACTCTATAATTGTATATAGAGATAGTAACGAATTAGGATTATTATTAGATCGACTTGACTCGATCTTTCAACACTACAAGAAAATTAGCCATTACCGACGGAAATCACCAACGAAAAATACGACAATTCCGTCGGTAACCCTATTTATCGACGGAGTTGTGCGACGGAGGTACTATCATGGTCGATATTTTTTACCGACGGTAAGCATAAGGGTTGGTAATAATTTACCGACCGAATGCAAGAAACGTTGGAATAGATTGGGTGGATGGTCCCGACGGAACCGTCGGTGAGGAATTGATTCTTCACCGACGGAACCGTCGGTGTTGGTGTGATAATTTCACCAACAGTTCCGTCGGTGAATTAAAACTATATACCAACGATTCCATCGAAATTATTACCGACAAAACCGTTGGAACATCACTTACCCATTACCGACGGTATTATATACTGTCGGTAATGCTGGACATGAATCAATTTCACCCTTACTAAAATTGACAAGGTGGTTCCTGTTAGGTCGACGACGTTACCTATGAATCTCTGTTAATGTCTAGTTGAATGGCAAATCTCGAAAAATGTTGTTGTTAAATTAGATTCCGATTTGAGCAATTATAAATTATCGTTACATAATTTAAGCTGTTTTGAACCCATAAAATTTGGTTATAGAAAAAGTTCAATGATCATTAACTGAACAGGGGAACCATTTGTTGGGACCCGTTTCCGAATCCCAACCTCGAAGCACAAACTTAACGGAATCAAAGCAAACAAATCAAATCGGAAAC
>JAOQMR010007367.1:0-10741 GCA_027563865.1 Erythroxylum pelleterianum | reverse complement strand
CCTCAATATGATTTCCCATGGCATCTCCTTGCACTTTAGCTTCATCTTCTAGATTGCTTCTTGTAGCATCTGGAACGCCATTTGTATCATTGTCTTTAAATATTAATTATAAATGAATTACTAATTAGTAAAAACAAACATGTTTAAAATTAAATAGAATAAACAATAATTCATACTTTATAACTAATTGGAATATTGGATTAAGAAAAAAATTAAATTATACATTATAATCATGCATGAACATGTTAAGTCAAATTACTTTGACATTCTTAATATTTGGATGATTATAACGCGTTGCTATGATATAATTTTTTATTTGAGAATTAAAAATGAGTTTAATTTAATTTAATTATAATTATAATTTATAATCATTGCAAACATATTAGAAATTTAATGAGTTACACATAAAGAGCAATTAAAGAAATAAAATAAAATAAAATAAAATTGGAGTTAATTATAAAATTTAAGAAATTTCGGGAATCATATATTTGATTCATTAAAATCAAAATTTAACTAGAATTAAAATTAGAATTAAAGTTAAACTTTAATTATAATTAAGAGTTTAATTTGAATTACATTTGAAAAAGAACTTTAGTCTTTCTCCATAAAAGGAAAAGACTAGGAAAGACTTAAAGGAACCAAGCACTCATATCAATCTCTCTTAATGAGTTTCTCTTTCTTTGCTTTATGAATATTATTAAATGCTGAACAATTAATCATCCTATGGTTTACGGTTTCAAACGAGAAAAAAAGCTTTTATAAGATACTGACGCAAAATTTCTCTTTAATCCTTTAATTATATGATTCATCTTACAAGTTATTTTATTAGAGATTAAATGAAAAGTAATAAAAAATTATTCCGTTAAACCTCTGATATGTTCCTAATAGATTTTTTTTGGTAAATAAAGATAAATGTTCCTAATTGATTTCACAATAGCAATATTATCTTTCTTGCTTGAGCAATACGGATTCTATTATTGCCAATCGAATTATCCAACACAAAAGTAGCCAATTGAACCAAGTTAAAACTACACACTGTGCGATGAACTCTTGACTCACTTTACGAGCAAGGGAGACAATAAAGAAGCTGCAGTCAAAGATGGAGAAAGTGTCAGTTCCGTGAAATATGAGAGAAAGAAGTACCCACTACAAGAAAATAAGGCATTCTGTGACAGTTTTTAAAACGTCACAGAATGTCTAAAAACGTCGCAGAAGACATTCTGCTACGTTTTAAAAAAAACGTCACAAAAAACGTCGCGGAATGTGGTGTAGGTAAAAGGTTTCTGCGACGTTTTATATAAAACGTCACAAAAAATACTGACAATTCGCGACGTTTATAAAAACGTCACTAAAAATTTGGACAATCCGCGACGTTTTTAAGCGGATTGTCTAACATTTCGCGACGTTTTTATAACGTCGCAGAATGTTAAAGGAATCCGCGACGTTTTCAAAAAAACGTCGCGAAATGTCTTCCGCGACGTTTCTAAAAATGTTTTATTATTATTTTATTATTTTTTTAGAAAATAATATTTATTTAATAATTTTTAATTTTATTAATCTTATTTATTTAATATCTATTTAATATTATTTATAAATTTTACTTATTTAATAATTCTTCAATTTTTTTAGTATATTATTAATTTTAATAATTATTCATGTATCACAAGAATTTCATACCTTCAAACAATGTATTATTTAATTGCAATTAGCATACATGTCATAATACAACAATTAATATCAAAATGAGTACATATATCAAACTTCTTGTATTATACATTCTTATATCAATATGACGCTAGGATGGATCCTTCGGCTTACTCTTTGCCAAACCCTGTTTGTTCGTTCCAGTGCTGCAAGGAGAAAGGCCTAGAGATGAACACTACCACGAGAGGCAAATGACTGATCTTGAATCTCATTCATTATAGAAGTTGATGAGGATGATTGACTGCCTTTGTAAACTATTTCAGCAATTTGCCCATCTAAAGACCTCTCGACTTTCTTCTTTGTTGGGTAATTGGGCTATGTACACTTGTAATAGCTTCTCGGATTTTCACTTCCTTTGACTTGTTTTTGACCATATTTTCTCCAGTTGTATCCATCTTCCGATCTTTTCTACTCTCTAACAGACTGATAATGCTGTTGTTGATTGCCATAATCACACTGAAAACCGTTGTTGGCTTGATTGAAATAAAGGGAAATAGTATTATTTTGAGCAAAGCGTCTGAAGGCGCAACTCCAAATTTATGTGCAAAACCATGTTGAAAATGGGTTGTCCAAGTATGCATTTACCACTACCAAGCAATACATCAAGATTCTTCCTTCCATCAACAAAATTTTGCAGATCCTTTTCTAGAGGTAAGATTTTTTTGGCACTTTTCTCCTTTTCAAGTTTTAGGGCGGCGACTTTTTCTTCTAACTGTCTTACCTTTTGAAAATCATTTTTTAGCAGCGTATTTTCCAATTTAGTTACTTTTTCTTCCAGAACTTCCTTTTCAAAAAACTTTTGCTTATAGTCGACCTCAAGAGACATATTCCTGGTCATCAAATTCTCATTCGTAGATTCTAATAATTTAATTTTTCTCTTCAGAGATGCACCATTGCTCTTCGACTTCTCAACTTCTTTGAAATACTTCACTGTCAACCTTTTGTATTGATCTTACAATTTATGATATGTATTTTTTAATTCATCAACTTCAATATCAGATACAGAATAATATATCTCATCGTCTCTTAATTCAGCTATGAAGCAAACATTACTGACTTCTTCTAGTTCTTCTTAATCAAAGTTTTTAGAATCCTCATATGACCAGGCTGTACTCATCACTTGCTTTCTGGATTTTATGTTCTCTGACTTGTCCTTGTAAAGAAGAGGATATTCTAGTGTTGTGTGTCCAGGTTTCTTGCAGTAATAGCATACGATTTGATTGTTTTGTATAATGTTATTGCTGCTATTGCCTTTTGATAGGAATTTGTTGTTTTCAGCTTTCTTGTTTAATTCTCTTTTCTTTATTAGCTTCTTTTTATAGAAGAGGGTATTTTTTTTACCATAAAGTTGAACTCATCATCTCCATCTATTTGCAACTCAATGTCACTTTCATCATCGTTTTATTTGTTAGTCGCTTTCAGTGCCATTCCTTTTCTATAGGAGGATCCTTCATCTCGTCTAAGCTCAGTTTCATGGATCATCATATTTTCTCGTAGCCAGTCTAGTGAAATAATGTCTAGATCATTTGTTGTTTTTAGAGTTGTCATCTTAGGTCTCCATTCCTTTAATAGTGACCTCAGAATCTTCATTACGAGCTTATCATTACGATATATCTTTCCTAAGTTCTTTAATGTCGTGATGATGTTGTTAAAGTGTTCGAAGAATTCATCTATGGTCTTTCCCTATTTCATGCCAATATTTTCGTATAGATGCACTAAAAGACTTATACTATGCTTCTTTACCTCATTTGTTTCTCCAAACGTGACTTGTAGTATGTCCCACATTTCTTTTACTGTAGAACAGTATGATATCTTTTCATATTCTTTTAGACACTATGCACATATCAGGTAATGTTTTGCCTTAACATTTAGTTGTGCATTTCTCCTGTCAACATCAGTTCATACTTCTACGTTATCAGAAGTGGGAATTGTAGCTTTAACTCTAATTGCTTTCCATACTTTGATATCTACTTATTGGAGAAATATCATCATTCTCTTTCTAGTATAAGTAGTTGTTTCTATTGAAATAAGGAGGCTTTATGATAAATTGTCCTTCAAAACTTCTTAAGGTGTTTGCCATGATCTATCACGTGTTGCAAAGCACAAAAGTGTGAAACTTGTCTCTGATACCAAATGATAAAGAAAACACACGCAAGAGGGGGTTGAATTATGTGTGACTTATAAAAATTTTGCAAGTTCTTTCAATTTGTATAATAAACAGATCCTAGTTAACAAATAAAAACAGTAGAAGCTTGTTAGAGGATAAAGTCTTTTAAACAATAGGAGTTTGTTAGGTGACAGGAGCCGTTTATGGGATAGGACCCTGCTTAAACGAAAGGAGCCTACTGAATGATGAATTTTGTTAAAACAGTTTAAAAACAAAAGGTGCCTGTTAACATTGAAAGGAACCGTTAGCAAATTGAAAACAAAAGGGACCAATTATAAAAGTGAAGGAGTCTCTTGCTGAAATGAACACACACACAATATAATGCAAAAATATAAAAAATAATAAGAGAGAGAGAAGAAAGACGCAGTTGACTGATATTAATTCGACTTACAACTCAGCCTACGTTCAGTCCCTAAGTATCCAACTTGAGTGTTTCACTATAAAAATCTGAGTATTAAATTTGACGAGCCTGTCCAAGCTCATGAGTACATATTTTTCAAGGTTTTCTAACCTTCCACACTCGAAGTGTATAAAAAGCTTCTAAAAGCTCACAAAAAAATAAAATCAAAAAGTTCTCAAATAAAAATTTCTCTCTTAATTGAGTGATTTCACTTTCTAAGGCACAATAAGAATGATATGATTCTCAAGATTATAGATCCTACTCAAAAGTTTTGAAAGTCTGATTATGTTCGCTACTTAACAAATGTTGTTGCTCTTTCTTAAATAGTCAATTTCTTTAACTACCCGTTGCTTCATGTTGCATCCTTAGTCAATTGGGTAGATTTAAATCTGAATAACTTTGATGTCATCTTTGCCAAACATTTTTCAATAATCACGGGGCTAATATATGACCTTTATAGTTTGTAGGATCCTTTCGGATAAACCATTCTAATAAGGTAAGTTCATAATGAAGGTTCTTGTAAGAAAGAAAGCGTATTTCTTATAATTTTATTTCCTTTTTAGAATAAGACCATTAATTATACAAGGAAATAAATCCAATTTGAATTTTGAAATATTATACAGTTATCATCAAAATTGTTAATCATAAACCTTGAGCTAATGATACATGTTTAAAATTTGATTCATTTGATATGCTACACTTAGTGATTAATGCCTTATAAATGCTTAAAATACTCACTTTGACTCATATGTGATTTTAGGCATAATTCGAAAGCAAAGAAGTTAAAGTGATTCGAAAGCTCGACATTTGGGCCATTTTTCAAAGATTAATATTCACTTGTCTTCATGGATCAAGAAGAAGAAAATTAAAAGACAAGAGGAAGACAAGAAAAATGGAACATAAAGAAGAAGAATCATAGCAAGCAATGCAACACATGCATGTTTTTACAATGCAAAAAGGTCAATCTAATGGAGTAGAAAATGGTAGCAAATTAAGCATGAAATGGTAGCAGCTAGTGAGGGGAAAAAGGGACAAAATGATATTGGTGAGGAGAATAAATTGAATGTAAGTCAGACGTTTACGTTTAACGCTGACTTTTGCGTTAAACGCAGATTGTGAGATGGGATGCGTTTTACTTGAAACGCACAGTAACAAATCAATGAGTGAATAGTAGGGTGGACCAAAAACTAAATAAAAAGAGAGATTAGTGCAGAGAACAGGTGTGCAGGTACAGTTCTTTCTTCATTTCTTTCACCACCGAAGTAACTATGGAGAAGATGGTTGACACTTGGAGCATAAAAATGGAGATGAAAGGCTAGCTTTCTAAAGTCGATTCAATGTGAATATCGACGTCAAGTCATGGTTAACCTATTCTATCATTTTAAGCTTGTAATTTCTTTTCATATGTTTGTGTTGTTGGTGTTGATTTGATTAGGTTTTGGGAGGAATGATCTTAATACATTATTTTGATTGTTCTAATTCAAACCTATTGCTAAAACATTGAATGTAATCAGTAATCGTTACTTTTGATGTTTATGAGTAGCATCTAATGATCCCGTATCGTTAGGAACAACATAACTTAGGTTATATAACCCGAATGTGTGAGGTTACTGCTCATATTGATCATTTTCTACATCGCAATATGGGCTGCCAATTTAAATCTAGAGATTATATCATAGGTTATTCAGTAGTTAGGTTTAATTAATGATCATATCTTGATTAAACAAAGCCTAAAGGAAAATCAAGATTCGTAGAGCATTCTATTAGTCTCAGATTGATAGTTCGAAGAGAGTTGTAAAGACGTTAGGATGATGAAAATATGTTTGATCGTGTTTAGGCCAAGATTGAACCTAAAACTGGACCTTACGTATATTCGACAATTAATCATTTTCGATCACTTGTTTTAATTTCTTTTTTTATAGTTGCTTTATTTTATTTTCTAAATTGTTCAAAATCTAAAACCCCCTTTTTTTATTTTCCTTGTATCAATTAATTTTGTTACGGAAATTAACCAAACATTCCTTATGGATTTGATCTTGACTCACCATAACTACAAATTTGAGTGCACAGAGTCAGGTAAATTTTGCAATGCACTCGACACGTGCTGTCAACTAACAATATAAAATTCTCTTCAACTACAAAACCAGTCAGTAGTTACAAATTGCAGCAATGTAACTCATAAGAGCAGGATATTGTAGATCAACAATCATGTAGTTATACAGACCACTAGAAGACCTATAATGATGCCGAGGGCAAGGCTAAGTGGAATGGTATAATTTGAAAGTAATAACAAATTTGATTATGTCTCGGTGGTTCACTTCTGCTTCAAATGTTCAGTTTCTGTTTCATGTTTGCAAATAGCGTTGAAAGGTATCTCCGATGCCTAAGTCTGTCTCAAATTTTTCAAATTAGGCAGGAGATGATTTTGCGATGAATCTTTAATTTTTTCTGGTGAAAGGGAAAAAGAAACGTGTCCTAATCTCATATTATTATCATAAACAAAACAAGATTCATCGAGTAAAACAAGTAGGAGCTTGGGGACTATAAGAATGAGTCGGAGCAAACAAACCACCAAATTGGGCTTCGGCCTTAGGTGTATCGTTTACCTTATGGAATATGTAAGATTAAAGAAAGCAGTTTTTTCCAATGATTAAAAAAATTGAATATGTAAGATTATGAAGGAATTTTTTTACGAATGATTCAAAAATTGAGCCAGTTCAAATGGTTCAATCATAAAATATTAAAACAACTAACTTTTTGTTCAATTTTTAACTTTTTCAGTCAGTTTTTAACTTTATATTCAATTTACTTTAATAAAATTGTTTGTTAAAATTTGATCAGTTTATTTATTAATAAGTAAATTTTTGCAAACTAATCAGTTTTTATAAACCAAAATAAACTATTTAATTTTTATTTAACAATCTTTTTTAATTAAAATTTAAATTAAGGACAATCTTTTTCAATCATATTTTAAATTCTTCAATTTTATTCAATTTTTAATTGATTTTATAAAAGTTTAATACCAATCGAACTTTTTAAACTTTAAAATTCTTATCTTACTGGTTTAAATTTCAGCGTAGTTTTTAAAACATTTTAATTTTTACACTATTAGTTTGTCTAAATTACTAAAGAATTTTAATGTAGGAATTTTTGAATCCATTAAAAGCTAATTTCAAGTAAATAATATAATTTAACTTTTAATTATAATTGTAATTAAAAAAGAATACATTGAAGAGATTGGATATTTGAAGTTCTTTTTTATTAAATACTATTAGAGATTGGATATTTGAATAGTTTTATAGTTGATTCTTTCATAAAAAGAAAATATATTATAAATTAAATTTATTTTATCTTTTATTGTTTATTATTATTTTAAATTATTTATTAAAATAATCAAAATAAAAATATAATAATTATTTTATTATTCTTGCGATTTAATCATAATTAATTTTTCTACAATAATTTTTTTCTTAATGATGAATTGTAGAAAAATTATAATGTAATAATGCTTAAGAGAGTTAATTAAATCACACCTTTTTTATGATAAAATAGATTACAAGTTAATTGTACTTTCAATATTTTATTTAATAAGCATCTCTTCTAAACTATGCGTATGTTTGGTAGGGGTTATATTAATGGAATGGAATGGAATGAAATATTATTCCATCATTAGGGAGGAGGGTTTAGAATGAAATGAGATGGAAAAAGAAGGTTTCATATTACATCTCATTCCATCCTAAATAATAAAAATGAAAAACCTCTGATTTGAGAAGTTTATGATGAAATATAAAATGAAAAATAACTTTACATTATATTACATTATAAACCCTTCATCTAAACAACATTTTACTATATTATATTATGAACCTTTCCATTCCTACCAAACAACAATTTTCTAATATTACATCTATTTACATTCCATTCCATTATAAACCATTCTATTCCATTCCATTAAAAATTTTACGTTTAACTAAACATACCTTATGCAATAAAACTGTTTTATCCCCTCAAATTTGGTTAAGACTAAGTTTCATCACATACTGTATTAGAGGTGCTTTGCTAGAAAACAAATGTATCAAGAAATTTTTTTGGCATCTCAAAAATCATTGATCATCTTTGAAATTTAAAATTTGATGCAAGGATCCTTCATTGTTTTTGCTTCAAAGAACTTACTCAAAAGTCACGATTCATGGAACATGCAATACTCAATGCATTTCAAAATGAAAAAAAAAGTTACCACCCCTTCAAATGCCCTGGGTCCCAAATTAAGTCATCAAAGTAGTTAGTGGTTCATGTTGTTAAAGGGAAAACTTCCCTAATTCACTAAATTGATCCATTTTGTATCATTAGTCCATCTTGTTTTTCAGCTTTTATTGTAACTATCTCCATCTCACTCTTATACAACCATCAACCACCATACTTCCTTTATTCACTTCTTCAACCTTATTGCCATCTCCATGTCCACCATATTACTACAAATAAAAAGAGTTTTCTCTTAAGTTATTATTTATGAACGTGTATTTTCATAACTACAAATTCTTTTACAATCCTCAATCTCCATATTTTAGTTTCAAAAGTGTAACAAAAAGAGTGTAAATATCAAACTCCTTATATAGGATCTTTTTTTAAATGAAAAAGAATTTTAATTATAGTAAAACCAAATATAAGTTACAATGAGTTCATGACTTTAAGCCTACCATCATATTGCAATATGATTGAAAATAAAAACTTCCTAAGTAAGATAGTATAACTGTCTACAAGATAGACAACAACAAGAAACAACTATAAGCACCATTGATGTTTCTTTCTCATAAAAAAGGTCATTCACCATTTCTAGTTTATGAGGGTCCTTTAACCCCCTAATGTTCCACTATTTAGGGGAAACCCTTTGATATTTGAGATTTGACTTTCTCTTCCTTACAGATTTCCTTTTTGTAGGTTTGGATTGCACGCAAAAATCTCTAGAGATGTTAGGGAAATGGGCTACCGGTAATGGAGTATCATAGTCCTCTGCTTGGTTTTGAGAGATGACCCCTGTCCATTAATTCTTAATTTGACAAACAGTCGCTAATAGAGTCAACATATTGGCCCAATTCATCTAACAATGCTCCAAATACTAGGAGGTGAAATCATTCGCTCTGTTGTCCAGACTCTCCACATTGTCCGTACTTCAGTTATCAAGAGTTGGTTGTTCCTGGGAATATTTGAAACAACTTGCTCGGACCTCAAAATAATTAACTAATTATCATTGTTTATAACCTGAGCCATTTGTGCATTCGGAACACCATTAACTACATCCACAACATCATTAAGCATGCCCACATCAACAACACTAGTATTTTCATCCGTTGCAAGAAGGCTATCTTTAATAGCCTCAACATGGGTTGTATCAAAAACTACACCAATAACAGCAACTATTGCACATTCAACATCATCGACCACACTATTAACAACTTATACAATACTATTAATGTTATTATCTACCTCTGCTAAGGGTGATTCATAGACAGCTTCCCTGTCTTCATTTACTGCACCATTCTTGTCATCAACTAAATCAAAATCTAGTAAATTATTATGCCATTTAGTTTGAAACTTCTTACTTGTAGGCTTCTAGACTTTGCTATCATTTGTCGGTTTCTAGGGATAGGATATGGGTATGCAGTCTTCTCCAGTTCACCCTTATAAGTCAGTCGAAGAATGGGAAGTGAATCAAGTAAGGAGACCTTTTTTGATACTTCAACACACATTTTAGCATAGCAAAGCAGTTCAATTGTTGCAATTAGGGAATCTATACAAATGGGTTTACCCAAGGAGCCAGCCATGTAGTTAATGTTGAGTTTTTTAATTCTCACGTGTCTAGTACAGATAATGTTGAATAAGTCTTCCTGTGATATTTTCACAGCAGAGGAATTAGTCCAGTAGTTGAGATTCTTTAGGCTAAATATTTTCTTCTTTACGTAAACGTTTGTTTTTTGTATTGCCTATTTAAAGGCACTGAAGCCTTCTTGAATAAAATATCACGCAGTATCAACAGTTGCTTCCAGTTTTTCCTTCTTGCCTTGATCATAACTCCAACAAATTTGGTATCAAAGCCAGGTTCTTTCAGAACTGGGATTTTTTTTCAAAAGTTCCTTTCACGCAAGCATGGCTGTCAACTCTGGCGTCACTGTCTCTCAACCGCAAATTCCAGTGTTCAAAGGAGACTCTTACGAATTTTGGAGTATTAAAATGATGACGTTGTTTCGATCCCAAGATCTTTGGGATTATGTAGAAAAAGGCTTTGAAGAAAACAAAGAAGATGAGACTCGCAGTAAAGAACATGCAAAACGAGATGCCAAGGCTCTTTTCTTCATCCAACAAGCAATAGACGAGTCGATTTTTTCAAGGATAGCCGCAGCTACCACAGCTAAGCAAGCATGGACTATACTCAAAACAGAATACCAAGGTTCCTCCAAGGTAATTACTGTCAA
>JAOQMR010007326.1:0-10746 GCA_027563865.1 Erythroxylum pelleterianum | reverse complement strand
GAAGATTAAATCATGTGAATGTGTGTATCTATTATAAGATATTGCATTTTCATAAGCTTAATAACAAATGACTAGTTGAATACACAAAAAGAATGATTATTGTGAGATTTAATTATTAAGGTGATGGATTCAATTAAAGATCTTAAGTCTATTGTGAATAGCAAGTTAGAGGAAGAAGAGGATTGGGTCAAGCCCGAACTTTCGGGTTATTCCCTTAAAGGCTCGAACTTGAGCTCAAAAAAGACTTGGGCTTTATTGGATTCGAATTGGAGCTTGGTTAAATTTATTTATGTCTCGGGTTGAGTTGACTTAATTTTTTATAATTGGTTTCGGGTTATTCCCTTAAAGGCTCGAACTTGAGCTCAAAAAAGACTTGGGCTTTATTGAATTCGAATTGAAGCTTGGTTAAATTTATTTATGTCTCGGGTTGAGTTGACTTAATTTTTTATAATTGGTTGAACCAGAAAAATTTTGTGATAGTTCGAGTTTGAGCATTTTGGCATTCGGATCCTAGCTTGGATTCGAGTTTTCTTCTCATGTCTACTATTTATTAATCAAAAGATTAAATCTTTTTTAAAAAATAATATAATGGTGATTGATAAAGTAACAAAATAATTTTATGGTCAAATAAAACAGTTAACAAGTAAACGTACCTTGTGCATAAAGCTCTCATTTTGCAATGGTTGGGAAGGTTATTAATGATGGTTGAATAAGGTAAGAGTAAATAGCGTAATTCAAAAATTAAAATTTTAAGTACATTATAAATTATTCATTTACGTTGAAATTTATATAAAAATATGAAAGTTAAGAATTAAATTACGTTTCAAAGTTGTATGATTATTGAATATTTAATTTAATAGATAATAATATATAACTAAATCTGGACTTGGACACTAAGCTCAAGCCCAATATAAATGAGTTCCAGTAAGAAGCATTTTGGTAGGGGGTTTTAGTAGCCAAGGTGATACAACTAAACTGAAACACTGACGATCACTGGTTATGGAGACTGCTCTATCGAGAACAGCAAATCACCTTTGTCACACTCGTCGATTCTTCTCTGCTAAATCTCTCCCTCAATGGAGATCGCATCCGTCGGTTCAATCTTCGATGCCGCCGTTGAACCGAAGCCTTCCTCTATTTTGACCAGTTCGCTTTCTCTCAATATTTTCTTCTTTCCTTTCATTTCGATTTGCTTTTATTGAAATTGTGGGGTTTAACTTCTACTGATTTCGTTTTTCTTTTGAACTTCGTCAGTCGATGAATATGAATGAAGGGATACGACCTGCGGTTATGTATCAGAGTTATTTCTTCATGACAACATATGGTGCTTTCAACTCGGAAGCTCCGAAGAATCCCGGAGAAGCTAAAACCGATGGCGATGAGAAATCTGGGAATAGCGAAACTAGGAAACCTGTTTGTGGCGGGGTGATTTAAGATAATTGACAAATTGGTGTTTCTTTAAAAATATTGTTAGCTTAATGTTGTCTATACGAATCTTATGCGTGTGTTATTGGGATGTAACCTGTTTCATGGTTGAGTTTGTTGTTGTTGATTATTACTGGAGCAGGAATAATCTTCTAATATGATAAGGAAAAGAAACGACATATAGAAGGCACTCTTCTATGGTGAGTTGGGTCTTTGGTGTTTCCCAATTTTGTGTTGGTTGATTATACTGATATCGTATAGAAAATGATTTAGGTAGTATTACCTTGTTTTTTGTTTGAACAACCTACTTACAAGAGGGGCTAACAGGGAATCGAACTGAGACTTAACCGAAATCAAGTCTCGCTCTCAACCATCGAGCCACACCCCTTGAGGGTAGTATTACCTTGTATTTGATTGTTGGAGTTTCGTTCATTATAGTTGAAAGAAAGGGGGATGAAATGGATTGATCCGATCTTTTCATGCTGCCCCTACATTTGATTGTCTTTCCGTGTTGATTCATGTCTCTATGTTTCGTTTCCTCCATTGATAAGTTTTGATTCTTTACAGAAATAAATAAAGCTTCCTAACCAGTAAAAGAAGGACCATTTGCGGGGAAAGTAGCTATTGGGGGACCATTTAATCTTATCAACCATGATGGGAAGCTGGTAAGTGAGAAGGACTTTGTGGGAAAATGGACAGTAATGTATTTCGGGTTCACTCACTGCCCCGATATTTGCCTAGACAAGCTGCAGAAGTTGGTTGCCTCAGTTGACAAAATAAGTTGCTAGTATTTTTGTTTGATAGAGAGATCCCTTATGCGTAATTGCTATGTATAAACAGTTTCTATGTTTTTAGAGCAAACCTTGATGTTAAGAAATGCTACTGTTCTAGTGTTCTTCACATTACCAGTTGACAATTCTGAATTTTTATCTTCTGATTGAAGTCTTAAAAGGTTTTCCTGAATGATCATAGTTGTTTCGAAAATGCAATATGGTTTGTCGTATCTCACGAGCCCACGAACAAATTCCACATTGTTTTGTTGAACCCATGGGAGATTTTGCACGATGGCTATTAAAATTAGTATCGACTCATGTTTTTAGTTTCATGATTGTAGAAGAAAAAGCAGGGATTGAAATTGTGCCTGTGTTCATCTTTGTTGATCCTGGGAGAGATACCGTTGAGCAAGTACGCGAATATGTCAAAGGTGCTTTTCACCAATTGTATTGCCATATTGTTTTCAAGTATGCATCCTCTTATTTTGGATGAATATGATCTCTTCTCCTTGTTTCAGAGTTTCATCCAAAGTTAGTTGCTTAACTGGCAACCTAGAGGAGATAAAGAAAGCTGATCGGGCCTATCATTCTATTATATGAAGACAACCAAAGAAAACTCAGATTATCTCATCTCATCAATCACTCCATTGTCATGTACGCATCATTCGCAAGATTCATTCTCATCAAGAGTTGATAATCTGAAATTTTTATCTTTAGAATTCTGTTTCCATCTCTAAAAGTGTCACTTAACTCTTCTACAAGTACTTTATGGGACCTGATATGCAATTTGTGAAATTTTTTAGCAAGAACAACTACGTTGATTCACTTACTGATGGTATTATTAAAGAGATAAAACAATACAAATCCAAGAAGTAGATGCCCACTTGTTATCAGCATTGGTCGGGTAAACCTGGAGATATATGCTTTGGCTACTAGTACATGGAGTTTGGAGGGGACCAACAAGGAGAATTTCGGCAATAAGGCAAAATGGGAAGATTAGTTACACAATTATGCTGATGTATTCTGCATCATGCTGATGTACTCTGCGTCAACTCTTGGCAAGTGCTTTATTATTTATTTCTTTAGCAAAATGTGCAGATTGGATTTTTAATTGCAGTATCTAGCTTTGATAGTGTATTAGTAGGTGCTTATCTCTATCAGTCTTCTTTTCGTTACCTTTTGTCATTTCACAATTTTCTGCTGTAGATGAAAAGATACGTTGATGCCTACTCAGCCTCTTCAATCATTGGGTTTTCTAGTGAAGATTTGTTACACATATCATATGTATATGATAAGGCATTAGTGATAAATTTATTTTAACATATATTCTTTATTTAGTGACAACATAATTGTAACGTAGAACTTTTATACTTGTGATGAAATCTGTTAGACAAAATAGCCACTGATGCAAATTTCTTTTACAACTAATGTAATTCCGTTGATGAATTGGTAGTTTTATTTGTGATAATAATAAACACATTAGTGATAATACTTTTTGTAAGAACCAATTTTCATTTTTGTGACGAATATTGTCACTATTTATAATTATTTTAGTGGCGATAATGTTGTAACAATAAAATTAAGTACTGTTACGACTTTATTCGTCACTATTTTATATTATTTGTGTTAAAAAACTTGTCATAAATAAGTAAAGTTGTTGTGACCATATAGTGTTGTCACAAATTACATAGGTTTTAGTGTTGGCACTTTTGTCACAATATAATGAAGTATTGTTACAACGTTATTCATCACTGTTTTATATTATTTGTGTCAGCAAACTTGTCATAAATAAGTACAGTTGTAATGACAATATAGTGTTGTCACCCATTTGATAGGTTTTAGTGTCGGCAATTTTGTCACAATAAAGTGAAGTATTGTTACGACTTAATTCGTCACTGATTTATATTATTTGTGACGATAAACTTGTCATAAATATGTAAAGTTATTGTAACCTTATATTTTTGTCACACATTTCACAAGTTTTTGTGTCAAAATTTGTCACAAAGTGTTGCATAATTGTGACCATTTTTTAAATTAGTCACTATTTCATTAGTGACAGAGATATTTGTGACGGGAGGTGACGACTTTAAAGATTGGAAACTATTAATAATAATGACAAATATTATTCCTTTTAGTGACAATTTTTACTTTCACTAAAAATACAATTTCTTGTGGTGCAAAATTCATCGGAAAACTGACCCATGCCCCATTTTAATCTTATAATCAATCCTAGGTGTGAGGGAACTGACCCATGCCCCATTTTAATCTTATAATCAATCCTAGGTGTGAGGGAAGGAATGAAGTAGTCCGCTTACTTTGACAAGGGAGCGTAAACAGAAGTGAGTTTGTGAGAGACACCGAGCGCATCAGGTGCGATCCAAGCATTTGGGAAGAGACTTAAAGCTGCTCCCGAAGTTCTTAGGCGATCTGATATCTCCAAGACCAAAGCTCTTATCCCAGTACTCTTCATAGCCAGAGCAGTTGCCAAACCTGCAATTAATGCCTCCTCCAACTATCACCACTTCTTCTTCCTCAACCCTCCGCTTCATAGTTTCCATCTCGTCTGTGTTCGTGCAAGGTTGTTTATATCTATGATCTTGTCTCTGTTCTTGGAAGGTTGTTTATATCTACGACGTTTCGTGTTCTAACTTCAGCTGTTTATATATGATCAAGTAGATGCATGTAATGACATATATGATAATATATATACACATTGCATGGCGTCTGGCAATTTTAATTAAAATTTTTAAAATTGAAAATTCTATACTTTTAAGAATAAGATAATTTAATATAAAATATATGATTTATAATTCAATTTTTAAATTTTTTATAAATTCATTGATAATTATGAATTCAAAATATAATTACTTATTTAATATTCAAAATATATGCGAGAAAGAAAGTATTAATACTTCTTTTAAATGTTAGTCTTTATGTTATTTTATTAATAAAATTTTAATTGGGATAGTTTTTTAAATTGAGTTATCCTATTTTTAAATTTTTAAATAATTAATTCAAAATTTTTAAAGATTGAAGACTCGTATAAAAAATTATACAAAAATTAGAAGTTTATAGTTTTGTTATGAAATTTATTAGCATTTCTCCTTACGTTTTTGAAGATACAGGACAACATACTAATAGAAAATTTATCAAAATATAAACTTTAAAAATGTCTAAAAATATTTAACTTTATCCTTAATTAATAAAAAAGTTGTTTTTGGATAGATTTTGCGTTACTATTGGCTAGAAAATAATACAAAATTTAATTATTTAATATCGGTCAATGAAATTGGTAGGTATTAGTCTGACACTAGCCGGTATTTAAAATATCAGTGGAGTACTAGTTGGTTCGTAAATTTAAAAAAGTTGAAGAATTTAAAATAAAAATAAAAATACCCCCGTAAATTTAAAAAAGTTGAAGAATTTAAAATAAAAATAAAAATACCCCCTCCCTCCCGATCTGTCTCCTCCCACTCTCATTTTTTATTTTACAGTTTACACAAAACCAAATATTGATTTTGGTGAGAGAAGTCGGAAATCCACAAACTAAACTGAGCCTCAAAGTTGAAAAACTCTTGCGCATACCACAGCTGGCAATAAGTGCAATCACTTGAATGCAGAAAGAACAAAAGGCCTTTTCAAAAGAAATAACCTTTTCAAGGCTTTGAATTGACTTGTGGAAGGCTGACCTAACTGCAACTGGACCATGTGAGGTGCATTGAATGGTTAAGGGAGAAAATGGTTCTTTGGATAACATAGGGGCGGAGACATGGAGAGAGAGTTTGTGAGAGATGATAAAGGAGGACGATAGCGTAAAGGCCATGCATGACTTTGAGTCGAGAAAGAGAGAGTGAAAGTGAGACATAAAATTTGATACACATATGGGACACAGCTGTTGCAAGAGAAAGCAGGCAGAGAGAGAAAGTAAATTGGGATAGCTCAGGACTACCGCGGCCATGTTGACCGACCCGCGGCCGGAGAGTGAAAGTGAGACATAAAATTTGGTACACATAGAGGAACACAGTTGTTGGAAGAGAAAGCAGGCAGTGAGAGAGAGCAAAGTGGGATAACTCAGGAACAATCCAAATCCCATACTAACACGTTATTCCTAACATTGCTGTGTGACGACAAGGAGAAATTCTATTCGTCGAGGATTTGCTTTTCATGTCAATCGTCGAGAAGCTTTGTCTTAAGAAGAGAGAGAAGTCAAGGCTGGAAAACTGCGGTCCAATAATCCAATTTCAAGTGTAATTTGACCACAGACAGTAACTCAGAATTAAAATATCCAAAATTTTCAAACCGACGAGTTAGTAATTACTTTCTGACTTTTAGTATATGACTGGATAAGAATGAGGGTGTGGTACTTTCATGTGTGAATCAAGAGATTAAGACTTTAATGTCTACCTTAAAATAAGGTGAGGTTGGAATATAATTAGTGCTATTGTTTCTTAGTATCCTAGAAACCAAGAAAAATAAAATATCCAGTTCTCTGTACCTTTATCGGTTTTGGATTGAAAAAATTTAGAAATTACAATTTTTAACCCATTGACTTAAATTTAGTTATTTTTAATGAGCTAGTTTATGATTTAAGTCACTTAAAAGAGTTAGGTCTTGGGTAAGCTTTGGTTTGCCCAAACTCCGATCTAATTAAAAAATATTTTATATTTTAATTTTAAAAATTATTTTTAAAAACTTGGCAAGGGCTGGCCGATGAGACAACCCATGTCCATCCCTAAAAAAACCCTACATTTGAGCTAAGCAATGTTTTCTTTGAGGCTAAAGTCCTTACTATTATTATTTTTAGTATCATTTTACATTAATGTTTTAAAAATTAGACTAAAAAAAAGTTTAAAGTTTAAAAGATTTAACCAGTATTATATTGTTATAAAATCAGTATTAGATTGAATAAAATTAAATAATTTAAAATAATATTAATGAGACTATTCTTACTTGTAGAAAAATTTGAAGTTTAAATAAAAATCTGTTAGTTTGTGAAAGTTGGTTGATTAATTAATAAACTGATGGATTTTTAACAACAAGGATTATTAAAACAAATTAAACCAGAAAGTTGAAAGTTAAATCGAAATGCTGGTTAGTTTAAGGTTTTAAAGATTAAATCGACATTGCTTTACATTTTGATATTATTATAATAGTGTTCATTACATCATAATATTACTAAAATAATATTCATTACATCTTGAAAGTAATAACTAAGATAAAGATAGGAGTTTATTTAGACCTTTTGTGAAATATATTGTTAAAATTATAATTTTAACAAATGTACAAAAAAATCATTTTTAAGTTCATTAGACTAAATTTATTACTCATATATTACCATCAGCATCATCATCATCATTATATCACGAAGTTTCGTAGCGAAGCGGGGTCTGGAGAGGTCTGATAGTACACAACCTTACTCTTATATAGTAGAGAGATTGTTTCCAATAGACCCACATGAGATGTGACTGGATAATGAAAAAAAACTTATCTTCAAGTTGCTAGTTACACTAGAAATCTAAACTACGCGATCTTGAGGATACGACAATCATGTGCTTTGCTACGTCTATTGCGGTAATCTTCCCTCCTACACCTGAAAAAAATCCTATGCAATAATCTTCATGTTGCTAGTTGCACTAGAAATCTGCATTGAGCAATCCTAAAGATACAACAATCCTGAGATTTGCTACATCTATTGCGGTAATCTTCCCTCCTACAAAAAAAAACTATGTGATAAGGGTGAGGCGCGAGGACTCTAAATTATGTCATTTACCCTTATTCTATCCCACCAGACTTTCCTAATTCTAGCAACTGTCTCAGTGAGGGCCAACTCTGACATATCTTTCTTTATCACGTCCCTCCAAGTCTTGTAAGGCCTCCCTTTTCTCCTCTTGTAGCCACTAAGGTTTATGTGCTCACAACGTCGTACCGGAGCATCCAAGGGCATTTTGCACACATACCCAAACCATCTAAGTCTCCTCTCCCTCAACTTGACAGCAATACTAGCCACCTGCACTCTGTCTCACACTGCCCTATTCCATACCCTATAATGTCACACATCCACCTAAGCATGCATTTCTGCTACCAACAACTGTCGCATATGCCTACACTTAGTAGGCCAACACTTTGCACTATATAACATGGTTGGTCGAATCACGATTCTATAGAACTTCCTCTTAAGTTTTAAAGGAACCTTCTTATCACATAAAATACCTGATGCACTCTACCATTTGACCCACCCAGTCAATGCTCCTTCATACATATATCTAATCACTTTGATATAAGTCCTAGGAATGTTTTTTGCCTCCAAACACCTTCATATGAGTTCTCTTGGAACCATTTCATACGCCTTCTCCAAATCTATAAAAACTTTATGCAAATCCTGTCTTCGTTACCTATAGCATTCCATCAGTCTCTGAAGTAGATGTATTGCTTCTGCCATGGACCTACCAGGTATAAATCCGAATTGGTTGTTCGATATAGAAGCAGCTCTCCGGATTCTCCTTTCAATTACCTTCTTCCACAGCTTCATGGTATGATTTAACAGTTTGATGCCTCAATAGTTGTAACATTGTTGGATGTCTCCTTTAGCTTTGTATAAGGGGATTAACCTACTCAATCTCCATTCATTCGGCATCTTGGCTGACTCGAGGATCACATTAAAAAGCTGTACTAACCACTTAATACCGACAACTCCTAATCACTTCCATACCTCTATAGGGATCTCATCTGGCCTACGGGTCGTCTAATTCCCATCCTTTTCAAAACTTTTGTAATTTTCCCTTTGTAATCCTCCCCATGAGTATCCGTCTAGAGATTGTCCCGACATGGGGTGTTCCCCTGAGTCTATGTTAATCAAAATATGCTCGCTACAAAGGCCATGAAAGTATCTCTGCCACCTCCTTTTGATGGCTTGGGTCTCTGTGAGTACTTATCTTGCTTCGTCATAGATACAACATACTTGGTTAAAATCCTCCGTCTCACAGGCCCTAACTCTTGCTATCTTGAAAATTCTTTGTGCTCCTTTGACCGTATCTAAATCCCTATATATATTCTCGTAGGCTTCTCCCTTAACCACTGAGATAGTCTTTTTTGCCACTTAAAAATGTTAGAGAGAAACTTGTATCATTTGCCGTTTCCCTTACAACTTCCAAGTAACTTTTAAGAGTCAATGATTACGTACCAACAAAACTCCTATTGGCTGCATTTTTGGTCTGATTACTATAAAAAAAGTTCACTTTTTTAAAGTTAAAATAAGCTCTTTAAACACTTTTATATTACTTATTAAAAAATCTAACAATTTAATTAAATATTTTAACACTTAAATACAATTTAAGAATTCTTTTATTAATTACATAATATGCTAAAATTTTTATTATATTCTTATACATTTAAATATAATAAAAATATCTTAAAATTTTCTAAAATTTTGTTTACAACTCAATATTTTTTTTTGTAATTTATATCTAAAACTAAACAAATGCTAATTGCTTAAGGCATCATACTATATTCTAAAAGAGTCAATGAATTTAATTTTCTTAAGGGCTATATTCCTTTTTGGGTAAAAAGAAAATATTTTAGGATTTATGTAAACATTTTATTTTATGTTAATTAATCAGAAACATTCTTTTTTTCAATTAAGTATAAGATTGTATATTACTAGATTTCCTCAAATCTTATATATTAACGAAACTTTTACTGAATTGTTATTGTTGTTTTGAACATCTTATACTTACATGATTGTGTCTTGAACAAAAATAAAGTACAGTATCAATTATAAAGAGTCTTTCTATAAAATAGGGGTAAGATTGTGTATTACTAAACCTTACCAGACCTTGGGTATTAATGAAACACTAATTGGGTGTATTTTTGGTCTAATTACAATAAAAAAAGTTATCTTTTTCTTTTAAAGGTTCTCAAACATTTTTTACAACTCAATTATTTTTGTAATTTATATCCAAAACTAAACACATGCTAAATGCTTAAGGCATCATACTATATTCTAATTCTTGAATCGATAAATGATTATTCTTAACACAATAATTCTACTCTCTTTTGTTCGATTGATCGACTTGATCGTCAAGAACAGTTGGAAGTTTTCCACAATCATGATGCATAACAGCAATCATTCTGGAAAAAACAAACTTGTAGAAGATGGAATCTCTCAAATATTTCATCCACCACCGTTCGCCGCCCTGTTGCACTCTCCCTGAGATATAGGACGCAATGATGAGTGCGGCGGCGCGCCACCTCCTTTCTTTTGCATACCCATCTAAGGCTTGAACCACATCCTTTGGAACAAGTCTGCCAATTTTTATCAATGAATTGCCTATGTGCCTACCCAACACAACTGCGTCCTCTAATGCTGCGCAGCCACCTTGACCTAGGTCAGGAGTCATGGGATGCATGGCGTCTCCGGCCACTGTAACGTTCCCTTTGCTTATTATTCCAAAGACTACGTCCCATGGATACCTCAACATCAATGGAGCCCATGTCAATGATGAAACTTCGGCTTGCTGGACCACATCCAGATATGTTGAAGGAAAGTTCT
>JAOQMR010007255.1:0-10751 GCA_027563865.1 Erythroxylum pelleterianum | reverse complement strand
ATATTTATATGCATAAATAATTTTTATTACAAAATAAAATATAGTTAAAATTAAAAGTGCTTTTTATTTTTATATTGCCAAACAGTTTATTGTATGAAGCTCTTTCAAAAAAACTCTTTTTAAATGACAGTCAAACAGTCAACTAACTTCTTAAAAAAGCTCTACTAATATAAGCTCATCCAAACAGGTTCATTATATTTAATGAACTCATATATTACGAGTAAAGTCATCGATGGAAGATCAAAAGTAACTTTATTATCATTTGACATGGTGTTCATTAAGTTAGATGCATTAGAGTGAACAAGCTAGCTCAAGCTGTTGAAATTCTTATTGATGTTGTTCTGTTGCAAATTACCATGTTTTTTGTTTATATTTCCACTTTGATCACCTCAAACGGAGACATAGGCTTGCAAAACTTGATCCATGGACTTAGATTTTTTTAGTTCATGCGTTACCCATAGACTTGTAAACTACTGAACACCTGGTCAACATTCATTGAGGATAGATTATGACTTTCTTCAATTGATGCTACACTATGTTCAAATTTAGGGGGTCAACAACCGTAGAATTTTTTCCACTATAGCTTAATCTTTTTACCCTCCGTAAATTTTCATTTGATTTGTCATAGTTACATAATTGGCCATTGTCTCAGATGATTCCATTTGTAAAATTTTCTAATTAACCATAAACACAAGTCTACGCAAAGTTGGAAGACCATATATAGAATCGATACTTACCTAATATTAGAAGGTCAAGGAAGTTGGTGATCTAATAATAGGGAAATCGACTATCAAAGCCCTAGTGAACAATGGTCATAATTAGGTATCTCAAAACTTTCTTTGTTATAGTTGCACTCGCAATCTTCTTAAAATTTTATGACTCAATATTTGATGAATAAAATATAATGTCTTCTTATCTTTTTTTTTTCTTATTCTTACAATAAGCAACTTTTAGAAGCATTCCTTCAATCAGATAAGAGTAAGACTACGTATTATGAGTTCTCTGCAGACTTCAAGTTTTGGCAGGACTTTTACTAGTTATTTTCGTTGTTTTTGTTACAGTAATCAACTTTTTTGTATCATTTTTGCTATTGATATCGTTAGATCATTAATACCATTTTTTATGACACTTAGCAACTTGTGATATTTAAAAATACCCTCATTTAAACAATTCACTTATTAAATTTATTATCTTTTCTAATGAGTAAAGTTTATTCATCAAATATACAATATTTTAATTTCAAAATTAATATAAAAATCATATTAATAAAAATCTAAATTAATAAACACTCATATTAATGTAAGATAAATAAGATCAAAAATTTTCATTGTTAGTCATTAATATAATGCATTTAATTGGACACAACAATAACAACATCACCTAGTAGAAATTTCATTGAGGCGCAGGATATGAGAAGATTTATTAGTACGCAGCCTTATCTCTAATTATTAGACAAACTGTTTCCAAATGACAATGCATTTTATTGGATACCGTACCATTAATTATTGGGTATACTTTCCTTATATATTAACGAAATAATCTCTCTATTAAATAAGAGTAAGACTGCGTACTATCAAACCTCTCCAGACCTTACGACTTAACAGGATTACATCTAGACAATTAAGTTTGTATTTGGCGAGATTAGGGTTAAAGTCTTATTTAAATCATAATATACGAATAAGTTGTACCACACCTGTAATCTATAGTTCGAAACCTTTCTTTTTTTTAAGTAAACAACATTATATTCTTAACAGAAAATAGTTGCTTGTAAAGAGAAGCAATTCATTTAGTATGCAAATCTAAGTTTGATAATTGCCAAAGGAAGATGTCCATATCCTGAATAATCGATTAGCCTCGTTAAGTCCTTATAAAGGCCCAAAATGGTTGGGCCTAGCAAAATAATAGTTTTATATTTCCAATTTTTAGTTCATTCACTTTAAGAAAGTCGTATTGATTTAACATATCACCGTCGTTATCATCATCGTCATCATCGCACTCAGTCTGAAATTTTGCAGTAGAGAAAGGTCTAAAGAGGTCATATAGTATGCAGCTTTATCCCTACATAGTAGAGAGGCTGTTTCCAGTATACCCACATGCAGATGTGGCATGTAAAATAATGATACCGAACACAGAAGAAAATAGTTTAATAAATAAATAAATTACTAATAAGAAAATAAAAATAAAAATAGTTTTTAATAAAGTAATACAAAAATAAAAAATAAAAAATCTTTGGACTCAAAATTTTGGAGGGCTGGCAATTAAGACAGTGACGGAAACGAAAAAAGGGTTAACACAACATATGGAAAGAAATCGTGAACAGAACAATGCAGCACAACAGAGGACATATCTAGAAGTCCATCAGATCAACATAATACATTAACATTATCAAAGAATCACAGATCTAAGAATCAAAATAAAAAAACACCAATTTCCTATTCCAAACGAAGAAAGCAAACATGCCTGAGAGATGAGGTGAGAGACGGTCTGAGATTGTGAAAGTGGCTAGATCTCAATGATACAACATGTTTATTAAAAACTAAGAGTGATAAAAAGAAGCGTGATCACGATACTCACAATTGCTTATAGATATAATAATGGGTCCACATAGATCAGGGAAGGCACTTCAAAGAAGTTATCGTGATCTACCTTGAACGCCTCTTTTCTGATGATTCTTGGGCGGCTTTCCAGATGCTTTGCAAAACCCATATGCAGAGACCTTTGGTGACGATAGCTCCATGGGACACCTTACTAAAATTTGTTTTACTTCATAAAAATCTCAACTTTAGTAACACAACCAAAGCATTAGGTAGAAGTACTCCACAATGCAACTTTTCTTATATCAAGCCCCCAAAATTTGGACATAAACACATAAAAGAGATGCAGTCTATCTATTTTGAGTTGTCTAAGGAAATACCCATGTGTTTCACAGGACTAGAGGAAAGCTCAAATTCACAAATGCCAAGCAGGATACATTCAAAGATACTATGAAACCTTTTCGCAACCTTATCGTAGGTTATCGCAACCTTCATAAGGTTTAACATGATAATCACAACCTTATCGGTAAGGTTTAACATGAAGGTTCGAAAAGAAGAAAGAATAGGAATACGCTAATGTTAAAACTCAGTAAACCCAAATCCAAAACAAACCACGTACTGAAATCTAAGTCAAAAAAAGATCCAAACTTTCCTATTTGAATCTTTAAATACGAAGTGATTTACAGTTACAATAAGATAAGTCAGACGTAATAACTTCAAATACAAAGTGATTAGGATTCCAAAAAGGTGTCAGGAACCAAAGATATCAATCCGCCCTGTCTAAATTTATGGCCATAGGAGCTCGTAGAATTTAATGGCAAGTTATGTTCCAAGTTCCAGGATTCATAGTCTTGTACGTTGTCTGGCGGCTGAACTGATCACCAAATTCGTCTGTCACCACTGATCCTCAAGAAAATTGTGCCTCATAAAGAGAAGAGGAAGACTTTAGTTAGTCAACATGAAGACCATTCTATTCTACGTCAACATTTTGAACACTTGACTCCATTTATTGCACGTGACTAATACCTATCAACCGTTTTCCCAAGGAATTCGGTAATATATTAAACTCGGCCTTTGCTCCATTTGGATTCTCTGTCCAATAGAGTTGGTATTACTCGGAGTTATTTTGGATTAAGGATCAGTTTAATATATTATATTGGTAAATATTTAAATTTTGAGATCATTTAGTTCTATTTCTGTTTTTATTATATTTTTAATTTTTTAATTTTTAGTTTATGTTTTTCAAATAAAAACAAAATTTGTTTTGTTGTTAATGTTAATTTTAATGTAGTTATATCTTTTATTAATGATAATAATTACATATTAGATAAGATTTAATGATAGTTTATTTTTAATTAAATAAATTTATTTTAATCTCTTATGTAATATTTATTAATAAAATTACTAATAAAATTAAAATAAATAATTTAAGATTAACTTTTATAAATTAATATTTATTTTAAATAAATTTTAACTATTAAATCAAATTTTATTTTAATTTTATATGTTTTGAAGATATTTTAAATTTAATTATATTTATTAATAATTATTAAATTCAATTTATTTAATTTAATTACAAACATTAAATTAAATTATTGAGTAAAATTAAATTATTAACAAGTCATATTAATAATTAATTTTAGTGAATTAAATATAATATTAAATTAAATTATTCATATTTATTATTTATAATTAATATATTAAATAATTAAATAATACGTATTTAGTTGATAGTAAATCAGATTATAAAAATAAACAGAATTAAGAAACAAAAACTATTTATGATTTTCTTAATTTTTGAAAGTAGGGAAAAACTGAAACCAAAAATATAAACCAAAAGGCTTAAACAAACATATTTTTATTAAATTTATAAACAAAAATAAAATATAAAAAATGAAAACAAACAAACTCTAAACTTTTTTTTTATAAAATCTTCGACCATTATCCTTTGAATATATCTGCAAAAATAATCTATAAATTATGTGATCAAAATAAATTATTTGACGAAATAATATTTAAAATTAAATGATAAAATTAATGGAAAACCGTAAGGAGTAGTAGTTTTACAAACTTTCCAATTTTACCGTGTTCGTCTCTAGCATAAATAAAAATAAAAATCAAAAACAAAATAACAAATAACAAATAACACTAAAAATTTGATAACGCAGTTTGATACACTTTATTTACGCTTATGGGGCATTTATTCAGCTTAATACTTTTACCGAATAAATAATAAAATTAATTTATTCAAAATTTGTATGTACTGTATATCTTTACTTCAAACATGTCTTGTTCTAATTGGTAGAAAATAATGCTCCTGCAATGATGCAAATTTGAAAATATTGGATCGAAAGTGATGTGGGTACCTTTGCTGCTCTTGTGTTTTTCTTCTGTTAGTTTCAAATCTTTTCAAAGTTTACTATTACATCTTTGAAACGGGGAAAATACAGACAAATGCCTACTTTCTTTTTCTCATGTTTGAATTTCTAGCAACATCAGTTCACTAGATCATCATCAATACGCAATTTATCCTTCGAATCACTCAAAGTTCAATGTCATGCGCTAAATATTATTTACTTTTTTAGAATTGGCATATATATTGTAAAACATAAATAATGAAATTTTATTTTAATTATAATAGCTCGAGTTAATAATGGAAATTTATAATTATTAATTTAATACCCACACTACAACAGAATAACGAATTTGCGACAGAAAAACAATGACGGAATACAAACTGACGTTATTTACCGACGGAAAGCATAAACACGTCGGCAAATGTGTCGAAAAAATTAATTTTAACGACAGAATAGTGCCGTCGGCGAAATGGAAGGATATAATTTTTGTTACCGGCGGAATAAACTGTTTCGTCGGCAATATTGACTGGAAAGTTTAGTTTACCGACGGGAATAAAACCATCGGAAAAGAAGCGTGGGAATCGAACGCGCTTTAATGTATTCTGATTTTACCGATGGAAAATACTGGTGGTTTATTGCGCCAGTAAATTCGGAAACCTATATGACACTGTGTGCTTGCGACTCAAGGTTAATAATTTGATGAAAACGACGTCGTTTGTTGTTAACCTCCCGAATGCGGCCCCCCTCTCCATCGTCGGCTCTCCTTCTCTCTTCTTCTCCTCCCTGCTGCGTCTGGTGCGTCTTCTCCTCCGGTGAGTCGTCGTTCGTCGTCGTCGGCGTGGTGGAACGGTGGTGGTGCGTCGGAAGAGGTAAGCATTATTGTGTTTCATTTTGTTTTCCTTCCCACCCCCACCCGTACGTGTATGTGCTGTTAATAATGTCAAATTTTTTGTGTTTATTTGAGTTATTTGTTTGGTATGTTTGAGTCTTTTGTAAATGGGTAATAACATTTTAGGTTGATATGTATGTGTTAGAAGGTTAAGTTCTCAAATTTGTTTTTGAAGTTGGGATGATTTGTTGATGATATTAGGTGTTTGATGAAATGCCTCATATACATTTTGGTTAATTACATAGCTTTAGGAAAATTGTAACGGTGGTTTAATGCATGTTAGGAGATAGTTGTAACACTGTTTATTAGAATTATACCTTTAGTGTTCAACTTGTGAGTGTCATCTTTGGAATTGATTAGAATTATACCTTTGCTTTGAATTTTTAACTTTGACAAGTCTATAAAGAATCATTGCCTCTCACCATCTCATAAAACACTACAAATTTGGCTTTGTATTAACGTATTTGATCGCTTGCACCGTTATCTAATTACCACATATTATCAACATCATTTTTGTCTTACTTTCTTGTTAACAACAAAGTTGGCTCTTTCAGTTCTTGATTATCATCAGTAAGATTAGACTTTTCTTCAATATTAATAGTGGCAATACAATATTATCATTAATAATGGTCAATTTATGACAATTAAAACATTCAACTTTAGACTATTTGTATCTCCTTTTTTATATTTTAATAATAGTCTTGTCCATTTTGTCTTATTCTTCCATGTATTCTATATGATTTTTGGTTTCTCACTTTATTAATTATGTTGTCTTTATTGGATCTTTTTTTCCAAATCGGCCACAATAAGGTCATCTTCCTTGTCCACAACCTATAAGTTGATTCTTTCTTCCTTGATCATTCTTTAAAGTAGTCTTAAGCTTGAGAACTTGCTCTAATGACTCTTATTATCTTCTCATGATCATTTCTTCATGATCTTGTAAAGAACTCTAGTTTTTTTTTTAAATTTTCATTGATTCTAGATTTTTTAACTCTTTAATGACACAAAGAAAAAAGATTTTTTTCAATACATGAACATCTTTTATGTTGTCTTTTTATCTCTTAAATTGATTTATTTTTTCCTTCACTCTTGTACAATAATCCAAAATTAACTCAATTTTTGTCATCTTTAACACTTTAAAATTCCCTATTAGTTTTTGAAGTCTCACTTTCTTTACTTCAGCAATACCTTGTAAAAACTTTTCTAAAATGTTTCACCAATGACACTCTGAATAATACATATGTAGATATTGAAAAGTAATACAACTAGTCTAAATGAGTATGACAACTATACTTTCAAAGAGAGGCAATTGGCATAGTAGAGTTAGAAAACTCACTTGAAACACAAAAATACAAACTCTTTTAAAACTTATCCCCCCGTACATCGGTTAGGTACTAGTTCTTTTTCAACTATTGTGGACTAAGTAAATAAGCTTTATCTCTATCTATCCAATGAAGATAGTTAGAAAACTAAATGCTTTAAGGGGGGTTCAATATGAAGTCCTAACATGATTGATTTTTTTTGACTAATTTAGTTGTTTAGTTGTTTTGTTTTAGTTTAATTAATGAAGTCTTATTTCTTAGGTTATCAGTTAACTAAGGTTAATAAACATAATGACATATAGTTTGGAGACCTAAATTGAGTTGTGATTACTGGTGAATATAAAAGTGTAATTGTATTGCAGGAATAACCCTTTTTTGAAAAGGGAGTGTCCATTTTATAGGGGAAATGCTGCCGAATTTTTAATAGGCTTCTCATATAGGCTATAAGTCATGACTTTGAATTATTATAATATTTCATGGCAATTGTTTTAATATATCCTGGTTTGTATAATGTGAGTGATTTTTGGGAATAGGTTGTAGGATATCAATTGTTCGCAGTACTGATATTTTCAAGGAGATTGAAGAGAAGCGTTACTAGGTATTAAAATGACATTCATATCCTTATAAGTATGGATTTGAAGAATGATTTCTAACACATTGAAAAATGACATTTGTATCAGTTTGTATATTTCTCATTTTAGGTCTGCCTCTTATCATCTTCCTTCACATACTTCAGCAAGAAAGTTGAGGTTAGTGATTTACTTTGTTACTACGTTTTCTTGAACTCACGTTTATTTGAGTATTTCTGTACTTTCATGTGCAAATTATTACACGTATATCTTTTTAAAATTGTATATGTTAAAACAATTTATTAAAATAAGTATTCATATTGTTATGTTAGATGTTAAGTTTACAATTGTTTGAGATCTCAACCCATATATCTTAACCCATAACTTTTGATCCATAGTAACAAGAACTTGTTATCTTCATTCACATGTCTTATCTTAGATGTTGTGAAATTTATGGTTAGACAATGATCCAATACTAACTATGGATTTACTGTTTAAAATTAACAGTTGTCCAGAAATGAGTTTTCAGGATAGATCTTGGATGTATAGGCGAAAAAATGTTGATGATTTCATTAATCCTGAATTTGTTGAGGGAGTAGAAGCTTTTATTTATTATGCATGTTATCAACTTGCATTTATGGATGGGCCAAAGATCATATGTCCATGTAAAAAATGCAAACATAAATGTTTCCTTACTATTGATGAAGTTAATGGGCATTTGCTGAGAAAAGGATTTGTCCTCAATTATTTTGAGTGGACACGACATAAGGAACCAGGCATTTCTAGTACCTCACGGGGTAATCAACCAGAATTGTCTATCAACCTAAATGAGTATGAAGGGGGATTGGATTTATAACAAATTATGTTGAACAAACAGAAAATCAGTACATACGAATGGTTTATGATGGGGTTAGTTATATCTTTGAGGAAAATAGGAAAAATTTTGAAGAAGAACCTAACCCACAAGCAAAACATTTTTTTTGACTTACTACAATCAGCTGACCAAGAATTGTGGCCAAATTGTGTGACAATCACCCAATTGTCTTCAATTACGCGAATATTGAACATAAAGTCTAAAGGACATATTTCGGATTGTAGTTTTGATAAAATTCTAGAATGGTATAATGAATCATTGCCTGCAGATCATACAATGGTTGATAGTTTTTACAATATGAAGAAACTTATTAGGGGTCTTGATTTGCCCGTTGAAAATATTGATTGTTGCAAATTTGGATGTATGTTGTATTGGGAAGATGATAAGGATTTAGAAGAGTGCAAATTTTGTGGCCAATCTAGGTTTAAGCCTAAAAAGGGTTCAATGAAACAAAAATTAGTACCATGGAAGCGGATGTATTATTTCTCGTTAACCCCAAGACTTCAAAGGCTTTATGCTTCTGATGTTAGTGCATCTCATATGAGATGGCATACTGAACACGCACAGGAAGATGGAGTAATGAGTCATCCATCAGATGCACTAGCATGGAAGCATTTCAATGACACCCATCTTGAATTTGCAGTTGAATGTCGAAATGTTAGGTTGAGATTGTCGACGGATGGTTTCCAACCTTTTGGTCAATCCGGGCAACAATATTCATCATGACCAATCATAGTGACTCCTTATCATTTGCCTCCTTGGATGTGTACGAAAGAGACATATATGTTCTTGACAGTGATTGTGCCAGGGCCTACAAATTCGAAACATAAAATTGATGTGTTCTTACAACCATTAATATCTGGATTACAACATCTGTGGGAATATGGTATTGAAACATATGATGTCTCTCTGAAACATAATTTTATGTTGACGGCGGCTTTTATGTGGACCATTAGTAATTTTTTAGCATTTGCCATGTTATCTAGATGGAGCACAACTGAAAAATTAGCTTGTCCTTATTATGACAATGATTCTGAGCACACTCCATCACCAGGACATTAAGATTATTGCAGTCATTTGCTTTGAATTACAAAGATATGTTATATAAACTTCAATGTTTTTATTATCACTTAACAAATTTTGAACTTTATATTACCAATTAATTTCGGTTTCAACAAATTTAATATATACACAAATTGAATTAATATGCACAGATAATTCACAACTATGTAAATTATGCATTTTTATAAGATCATTAAACAAATTTTAATGTCGAGATTTTTAAAAAAATTCTAACTACCAATTACCGACGGATTTTAGAAAATCGTCGGAAAACATGTTAACATATTACCGACGGAATAAGGACACCATCGGAAAACATGTTAACATATTACCGACGGAATTAGGACACCGTCGGTAAACATGTTCACATCTTACCGACGGAAATTCACATACCATCAATAGGTTGTCCGTTTTATTTAGCGACCGTTTCTGTTAATCCATCAGTATATTTACATCTTTTTACCGACAAAAAAGTATTTGATATTCTGTCGTTAAAATTACCTATGCCCGTATTAACGACGACTTTGTCGGCCGTTAAATTCTGTCGGTAAATATGAATACCGACGGAATATTAGGATTTCCCGACGGTTTTGTCCGTCAGTATATCCAAACATTCTTGCAGTGCCATCAAATTAGTTTTTAAATAAGTACAATTATTTATAAATTATACATACCAAATATACAATTTAGTAAGCCGTGATTTTTAATGGTCTCATCACATCTTTTAAGTTTAAACAGTCGGAATCAGATTATTTTTATCTCAAAATTACGTCGTTTTAGAAGTCTCATCCTATCTTTTAAGTTTTAACACTCAAGTATCAGATCTTTTATTTCAAATATCTTTTTTTAACTTGTTTTTGTCTCAAAATAATGTCGTTTTAGGACAAAAATAAAATTGAAACAAGGTAATTGAGATGGAGAATTTGAATCCTTAAAGAGCTACTCAGAAGTTCTACCAATGCTTTTTGTGTACAGTGATTAAGAGCAAAGAGGGAAGAATTATTCTTTTTGTTAGTCTTTGCAAGACTTGAACTCAAATATATATATATATATAGAGGATAATGTTAATAAATTTAACACGTTATCACTCTCAACTGTACTGAATATAATATTTTGGGAAAATGAAATTTTTTGTTATATTCAT
>JAOQMR010007244.1:0-10752 GCA_027563865.1 Erythroxylum pelleterianum | reverse complement strand
TTGTATTTTTAAAAATTAGTGTCTCTTTATCATTAAAATTTGCTTTTTGTTTTTTATTTTTAATATTAGATATTAAATTTTGCTATTTATTTTTTTCCTCTATCACAAATATAATACTATTTATATATCTTTGTGATATATTGTGAAACTATTGAAGTTTGATTGTGCCTGCATACTTCTTCCAGTTTCATACAAGTGTTTTTATTTTTATTTTAGTCCAACTGTGTTATAATTGGTTTATATTATGTTGCCTAAAAAATATTCGTCTGGAAGTGAAAAAAGGGGAAAAAAAGAAAACAAACATGTAAACTTATAAATTGAGTCATTTATATTTCAAATAAACATATAAACTTAAGTGTATTGTCAATTTATTGGGGCCTTTTTTTTAATTTCGCCCCGAGCCTATAAAATGATAGGAACGGCCCTGCTCGTAACCTCTCCTGTCACTACATTCACACTAGATAATATTTTGTGTGCACCCTTTGTAAAAAAACAAAACCTAATATATGTTTCCCTATTTTATAAATAAAATAATACCTCAATTGAATTCTTTCTTAACTCTTTTCTTGTGAAAGGATTTAAAGATGGGGCATGCCTGGCCAAAGGGCAAAGTAGACATAACTTGTATGAGTAGTCATCCTCAACTATTCCTACCGTATCATCCAATCTCATCCTTCCACCTCAGTGGCTTTATTGTCTCAGTTATGACATCAATATCTTAGTCACCTTTCTCCTCCAATTCAGAAGAAAATTGTGACTAGTAATTATATTCCATCTTCTTCAACTTCAACAAATCAAGTGTTCGACTCTTAATAGTAATAAAAGCCATAAACTTTCATTTTCCAAGTCCTATATTGTTTGTGATAAACCATTTCAAGTTACATATTCAGATGTTTAGGGACCTGGACCTTTGACTTCCCTTGGAAACTTTCATTATTACATCATTTTTCTTGATTATTTCACAAAATATACTTGGTCTTACCTTTTAAAATTAAAATCCTTTGTACAGTTGGTAGACATAAACCACTTTCATATTTTCTTAGTCCACACGACGTCCAACACATGACATTCCCACCACATACACTATAACATGTTGACTCTACTAAATGCACACACCGTCATATCCTAGAAACTAGTCTTACACTTTTACACAATGCCTTTATGCCTCTTTTTTTTTTATTTGGTCTCATGCATTTTAAAGTACTATATATCTCATCAATCTAATGTCCACTCTTATCCTCAAAGTGCATTTTTATTTCTAGAGATATTGTTTTTTAAGAATATTTTTCCATACCAAGCTAAGTCCTCTTCAAATCTAAAACATCTCATCTCCCACCTTCTCTAAATATCTACTAGAGTTTACAAATAAAAATTTTGATTAAGTTATAACTTCTGCTTGTGATGATCTTGACCATACCATCTTACTTCCTTCCATACCTTATTACAATATCCCTATTTCAAACTCAAATACCACTTCAAAAGTTTTCTCAATTCCTTCTTCTCCATGGTCTCTCCGATATAGGTTAGTAGTTTAACTTTTCTACCTCATAACTCTATTATACCTAGTGTTACATCCTTACCCAATTTACCGAATAACAATATTACTTATGATTTAGGCCAGCCCTTAAAGCACTACTTCCAATATACCTTATAAACAACCACCAGCCCAATCATCATGTGCGGTTATTCGTTTTGAAAATAACATCTACAAAATAAATAAATATTTTCCCTATATACAAGCCCTTTAACCTATCTCGACTAAATGAAACTCAACTCATTTACCTAAGCTCACAAGTGTCCTCATTAGCATGATGCCATGTGATAAGAATTTATCTCTAAAAGAAACTTGGATCCTTATCCCCTCATGTTGTACATAGAACACTATTGGGTATAAATGGGTGTAAAAAATCAAGAGGAATCTTGATGCTCCATCGCTTGCCATAAGGCTTACCTTGCATTGACTACATTGAAACCTTTGATCAAGTCATTAAAGTTGCAACTGTTAGTCTTATACTTACTTTTTCAATAACATGTGACTAGACTTTAAATCCAATGGATGTTAATAACACCTTTCTATATGGCAGTCTTTTTAAATATGTTTTTATGTAGTTACTCCAAGGATTCATTAACTCTTAATATCCAACTTGTATCTGTAAATTGAACAAAACAATTTATGGTTTTTGTCAAGCTCCAAGGGCATTGTATATTGAACTTCATTCCTTTCTTGTTGCCTATGGTTTCACTAACTCTAAAAGTGACACTTATCTCTTTATCTATAATGTGGGCACATATTATATACTTATTTATGTACGTGGATGATATTATACTCCCGCACAATCAATCATAAAAATACAAGAGTTCACTAGTTGTCTCTCTAATTGATTCTCTCTTAAGGATCTTGGCCAACTTAACTATTTCTTAGGTATTGAATCCAATAGATCTTTTAATAGGTTATTTCTATCTTAATGATAATACATCATCGACATCCTCAAGTGCACTAAAATGAATGAAGCCAAAGAGGTTAGCATTCCATTATCTGCATCTATAATTCTTAAACTTGATGATAGAACTCCTAAACATAATACAATTGAGTATTGACGAGTACTTAGCTCCCTTCAGTACCTTTCACTCGCTATACTAGATATTAGTTATGTTGTCAATAAACTATCTCAATTTATGCATAAACCAACTTCTCCACGTTGTCTTTCCAAAAAAAAAAAGCTTTGATATCTTAAAAGCACATCTTATTATGATGTATTCCCCTCCGCTCATTCATCTCATGCTTGTCATTCCTTTGCTAATACTGACTGGGTTGGTGATACAAATACATGTCACTCTACCTCTACTTATGTTGTCTTTCTTGGCTCTAAACCTTTTAGCTGGGGTTCCAAAAAAAATCTATTGTATCCCACTTGTCCATTGAAGTTGAATATTATGCCATTAGAGCCATTACTATTGATGTCAATTGTTTGAGTACTAATATGATATAATGACTTGCCATCTCAATTTTGATAGCTCTCACAATTTATTGTAATAATATTAGAGCAACTTACTTATGTTCCAATCTTATCTTCAATTCATGCATATTGATATTGATTTCACTTTATTCATGATCAAGTGTCATATGCAGCTTTGTATTCTCACGTTCATACTATAGACTAATTAGCTGACTCTCTGACTAAGCCTCTTGCTCAAAAACAATTCCTTATCCATCATTCTAAACTGAATGTCCTTCTTGGACCCTTACAATTACAGGGGTATAATAAAAATCAATCTTGTATTGGAACAATCCTAAGATTATAGTTGTTCAAATTATATTGATCGAGTATATTATAAGTTAGAATTATGCTTTGTTTACAATATGTATAGGGTATATACACATAAATCTTCTTGAGATTTAAAAAAAAACCTTCAATCTCTTTTATCTTTTACAACACACCTTTTAATACCTTAAGTTACTTATCCTCACTAGAAATTTTATACCCTTGTTTATCAAGAGTACCCATAGAAATCAAATTATTTTGATGTCTTGGAACATATCATGTATTTAATGTTCTAACAATTCCATCATGCATCTACATGACTTACTACCTTTGACAACACACTCTCCATCATCATCCAATTTGATAGTATCATTTCATTCTGTAAAAGAATAGAACTAGTCCTTATTAAAACTTATATAATAAGTCTTGTCGATGTCTATCACCCATTGATTTGCAAAGTCTTTAAAACATCACTACCTCTTCCACCCTCTTTATCGGAACTCTCCTGAAATTGCTTTTCCATCTGTTTGTCAATTCTCGTTTTAAATTACCCTTTAACTTTACAATTAAAATATCAAACAACTTTAGCCTTTAATACGAATTGACTTACTCATTTTTTAAAACTCCTTTCTTCATTCCTTCCTTTATCGATAACTAGATTTATATCTAATACATATTCATATGTGTCAGAGAACTTTTTCTTCAATTCCTTGGACTATAACTTATCTTTCACATTACTGAAAAAAAATAGTCTTTTTATTATATAACATGGTATCAAAAAAATTCTTATATGAATTGTTATGGCTTAGTCCTTATCCTCAACTTAACCCAGTACCTTATAGATTCAAGAAAATCTTATTAAAATTATCAATTATGATCTTTCACATATGCATTTTCTAAGATCCTCAAGGTATACAAAAATTGTTTTTGATATAAACGATTAGTAAGTGATTTTCTGATATTTACTTTTAAATAGTTTGTGTAACAAAGTAGCATTAGTTTTATCAACCACCTCATCCAGAATTTCTTCACCCAGACTCAACAATTTTGTTTCAATAATTGGCCAAATGCCTATAGGATCATCAGTCTACTCTACCTCAATTCACCATTTCAAACTTTATACATAAGGTTTTTCTATTGCATTGTGCGCTTTTGAACAGAATCTCCTACTTCTCTGATGCTCCCAAATTCTTCAACATGTTTTCTTCTTCTTCCAACAATGTTTGTGCATCCTTGCAAAACAAGAACCACTCTCATCTTCACCTTTTGAAGAGTGAATTTGTTTGATCCATTGAACTTCTCAATATCAAATCTATGCAATGATATTTTGATAGCAAACTTTAGCTTTGATACCAATTGTTGTGCAAACATAAGTAATATATTTAAAAAAATAAGGAAGCAAAGAGCACAAAAATTTTCATACGACTAATTGATGTTACTTACATCCATATGTAATGACATAGATTCCTTTATTATTGTAAGAAAGACCATACAAAGAGAAGTATGACAACTACCACTACCATTTTGCTTTCATAGATGTCTATATTATAAACAAGTTTTTGAGTCTAACATAGGTGCATTCAATTAAAATTCATAGTTCTTTTTTTGTGTGTGTGGACTACATAGTCAATTCTTGTTTGAAAGTGATGTGTGAAATGTGTAATGATGTGAATGATGTGTTACGTGATTGGGTGAGCCGTAGATGATGGTCACTTACTAAGTTCGCAAAACTTACCCAAAATTTGTAAATATTTTTCAGGATCAGAAGAATACTCCGTTAGACTAATGGGAGTATACCTACAGCATTCAAGTGAAGGATTGAGGTCGGGATCAGTTCGAGTCTGCATTATATTTCTCTATTTTGTATTTGTGAAAGGGCCCAAATGGCTATTGAAAATTTTGTTGATTGTATTGTGTTGAAGTGGGCCTGAATTGGTTATGGATTTTCGCATATTGTATTTGTGGTTTAAAAAAATACCAATTTATGAATGATTGAGTGCTCTAGCACGCCATCCTCATGGGGCATGGACTCGGATATCGCCCACGATGTCAGGTTTGGGTCTTGCGGGAGTGGGGTGCTACATTTAGTGATGGAAATTACAGACAGAACGTCGGAAAGCTTAGTAGTGACGAAATTTACCAACAGACTAAGGCATCAGAGATACGGTTGTAGGTAAATTTACCGATGAAAATTTTGTATACCATCAGTGAATATACCGACGGTTATTCTGTGCTATCTTCCATTGGAAAAATTACAGACGGATTTGATTATTCCGTCGCTAAATTCATATTATCATTACCGAAAGTTATTTGTTTTCCGTCCATAAATCGATAAATTTTACCGACAAACTTTTTTTCCATCGATAAATTTACTAGAAACTATTTTTTAAATTTTCCTGCATTAAATTTTATGTGATGATGTTATGATTGATGCATAATTTAAATAGTTATGGGTTATCTGTTGATAATATTTTGATTTGTTTCAACGTTTAACTTGTTAAAACAGAAAGTTGATTGATGATATAAAGTAATACTATCTTAATTGATAATAAAAAATTATTTTGTATATAATAAGTATTTGTAATTCATACAAAATGACTATAAGTACGCTATTCATTTGGTGACTGTTGATGCTCTGATTGTTGTGATGAGGTGCTACGCCTCCCCTTTAACTCATACATCTCATTACAGAGCTGAGTTATGTATTCTATCAATTGTTGCAACTGAGTTGCCAATGTCTGCATTGTGCTCCGAAGCTCATTGACTTTATTGGTTGTCGACCGCCTACTAGATGTTGCTATACTGGACGTAGAGGATTGCAAATAACATGTATTCGCAAATGAACCTAAGCCGAATATCCTTCCACGATGGTCCCTACCACCTATTGTATTAAGGTAGGTTTGAATATTATCATCATCTTTAGACTGTTGAGACTGTCGTTGAATACTTTCTTGTATTTGGTCCTATCATAAGGAAATGTTTATATTAGTAAGTAATAATTATTAAGCATTAATATTAAAGCATAAATTTTACATACATTTAGTTCTCTATATCGGGTGTTGACGAAGGTCACACTGTCTTGCTTCTTAGTGTGAGTATGCAAAAAGAGTTGACGGGGAGTAGGCTTCATGCCCATAGACTTTTCCTGCATCAGAATAAAATGTTATAAGTGAACTACAATTTATAACATTATCATTCTTCATAATATACATATTTTCGTTCAAAAATTTACACATTAAATTAAATTGAAATACACCAAAGTAAAAAAATTCAGAATATAAATGTAAAGTGTAGATACTTACAAGTCTCTCTGCATGTTTGTAGTGGGTAATAGATCCTCCAATATGTACAGGAAGACTCTCTCCCCCAGGTCCTCCACGTCTGTTGGTAGAATTATGCTCTGAAATGGACATTGCCTCGGGTGATGTCCAATACTGCTGCCAACGACTCTATATTTGTTCAAAAATATAAGGCGGTCGTACACCAATCTTGTGCATCGCACCAACAGAGTCTCAATAACGTATACATGCTCGTCTCTTCCATATATAACCCTTAACATCAATCTTCTCCTTGAATTTGGATGTCATGTTTCTTAAGTATGGTTCAGACGGAATCAACCTAATATTAAAACAATTAATTTTATACCATTTTTAAATTTAAACCTATAGCTTAATTATAAACATATGGCGTTTCGTATTTCCACTTATAGATTGTTGACAATTGTGATGTAAGTTCTTCCATCAGCTCCCTCAGCTCCAGGCTAGAGGTTGTCTCCTTCATCCGCATCGTTTGCCCCTGATTTGGTTACAGCTGCAGAATGTGATGCTTCACCTGGAAAGTAACTAGCTCCAAATCGTGGCGTGAACCTTGGTCGTATTATATCCTGTTTTCTCTTCGGTGGCATATTCCAACCTGAAATTCATATCCTATCCTTTGAATTAATATTTCCCATTTTCATCTTGGTGTGTTTATGCTACTCTTCTGACAGCTCTATCAAATTTGTGATGGTAGTAATATCCGTCGTTAAATATGGAGGGAAATCATCCTGGCAAAATTTACGGCGGAATTTAGCAACGGTATAAAATGTCCATGGGTAAAGATGACAGGAATTGTTGGCGAAATAAAAAATTTTTGAGTTTCGTCGCTAACTCCTACTTTTCTTGTAGCGTAAGAGATACATTATAAATTCATCTCACAACTTACCCATTTATTCATTTATTCTAGATTTTGTTGCTTTCCTTTGTTGACAAGATCAAATACCGTTGTGTCCAATCTCACAGGGGTATTCCACAAGAAGTAGAAAGAGTTTAGTTGGACTAACAGGTTTTCTAGGAATGGAATGCATATGTTGATGCTCTCTAAGCAGTTTTATAATTTAGTACTAATAACTCAACTTCCAAATATTTTGTAATTCTATAGCTTCCTTAACTTTGTATTAGTTTTATAACATGTGCATTTCATTAACAAAATTCTCATTGCTCAAGAAGAACCAAAAGAGATAGGCTAGTGAAAAATTCTATAGCCTTTCTAACAACATGGTCAAGTAATTTGACGTGAGCAATATATCATCCACATGCAGTAATAGGAAGATAACTTTGCTCCCCTGGACCTCATAGTACAAGCATCTTTTTGACTTTATTTTCCATGAAACCGAAAGAAGCCACAACCTCATCAAATGTAAAGTATCACATATATTGATCTGCATAACTCACAAACCATGTCAGTTCTATCTGGATCCTAGAATCCTTCAGATTGAACCATATAGACCATTTCATAAAGATCTTAATTCAGGAAAGCAGTTTTAACAGTTATCTGATGTAACTTTATATCATTATGAGCTACAATTGTCTTAATCACTCAAAATGTATTCTACGAGGATACGAGAGAAAAGGTAATATAAAGTTAACCTTTCTCTTTGTTTGAACCTTTAGGCAACTATAAACCGTTAAACTTTATCCTGAAATCCTTTAGGTCTTAAAAACTTCATTTACAACTGACGAGTTTGCAGTTCTGATGCAAATCAACTAACTCCCTAACCTTACTATGCTTCATAGCTTGCATCTCGTCATTCATCGCATCCTACCACGCATCCACATTGGGTCCAGAAACAGCTTCTGTAAATGTAACTGGATTCGTAACATGTCTAATAGCATAGTCCTTTACACTTGATAGACTATGTAATCAGATGGGATAGTCGATTGTCTCACTCTAGTGGATTCACTTAACTATATTAGATCTTGTACCCCTAGGAATCTCTGTGTCTACAGGTATGAGTTCCTGTTCCTATATAAGCACAGTACAAAGACCTAGATCCACCGGATTTAACTGTATAAGTAGCGGTTATATAATAACTGTAGTATCTGCCCTGTTATCATCCGAAAGGTCAAAGGGCCCACTATCATCATAGATATCGTATTCCAGAAACTTAGCTGTTTGTGATTCCACTATTCCAATTCCTCCTTCTCCATAGTAAAAGTTGTAGCCCTAAAGTAGTCGAGATATCTTACTAAATAGCAATGAGCGGAATGAGCATGCAATTTTTCTTTATAAGGATTATACTACCTCAGTAGGGCAGCCCCTTACACTAATGTGTGCAAGGCTGGGTTTTCAAGCTTCTAGATAATTAGGTATATTAGTCATGTTCTGCATTGACTTCTTCAAATTCTTTAGGATGTAGTTATGCTTTTTGGCAACACACCATTTTGTTTAGAACTACTCGGCATAGCGAATTAAATCACTATTCCAACTGATTTCATTTATTTGGCAAACGAACCTTTTAAAGTCGCAAAACACCATGTTCGCCATGATATTCTCCTCCACAAAAAAATTTGACTATCTTGATGAATTTTCCCATTTGGTTTTCAACTTTCAGTCCTTAAGTAAGAACACATAACTGTAATGGGAATAATCATTAACAAATGTCAGAATACATTTAGAAATTCACAATGCAACTATATAAGGTATACTGATATCTTTATGTATCATTCTCAATAAGTCAAAAGCATGAGTTGAGCTCAATATCCTTATTAGTTAACTTACCCTGCAACAGTCAACACATGTTCCCAGATCATCATAATCTAGAATTGAGAAATGCTTTCTTTGATCAATCTCTCAACCCTAGCTCTAGAAATATGGCTTAAACTTTTATGCCACACCACGTATGATTTCTCATTTATTAGGGTCCATTTCATAACTTGTTTAGCAAGATACGAAGAAGCATTTATCTAATTCGGGATAATACACATTCTATACAAACTATATGACAAGAAAGTTGTACTATTATGTTTTGCATTAAACAACAATTGTACAACAGAAGCATTAAATGCAAAATGTCAACCTTCTTTATCCAAAATTAATCAAAAGATCACATATAAAATGTGTCGTGTAAAACCCAATTGAACCCTACAGCAAGGTTCAATCCATACATTCCCATGTAGATATTACTTCCACCTCTTTATTGCTGTAAACCATCAGTTTCTCCTTCCCTTTATTTGGCTTTATCCTTGGTATGAACTACCGCATCACGAAAGCACCTTGACCAAATATTCCACTAAATAGCCACCATGTACCTAATGCGACTATCACAAATTAGATTCATAAACTGATAAACCAAAGAGTAACCTAATGGTCTCAGTTTTTCCTTTTAAACCTCATATTATTGGTTTCTTTATGTCCTCAGGACCTTCACCAGAACTAGTTTGACCAACATTAGTATGTGGAGAAGATTTTAACTTTCTACCTTTGAACTTAGCGGGCTTCATCTTGGTCTTCCCTTAAGTTGCTTCAAGGGCTATAGGAGTAGTGAGCTTGAGTTTCTCCTCCTCAGTAACGCAATAGCCTATCAAAGCATTGAAGTCCCAACTTCTTCAATCTACTATGAAGATGAATTATTCTCGATATGTACTCCATTACTTCCCTTTTCTCCTATATATCTTATGGAGAATAATTCTTTCATCAAGGCGCTTGTCTCAACACTAGATGAGATTGTGTATCTTTGGGAGACATTATCAAGAAACTCCTTCGCTATGTTTATGTCCAGAAGTCCACTTAGCAGATGGTTAGGAATGGATCTTTTAATGGTCATCAGATATAATCTGTTAGACTGATCCCAGGTTTCATAGACTGCTTTATGAACTCTCGAGTTTATAGTTGTAAGTGGAGATGGCATATCCGTCTATATGGTTATATCAACCACAGCTACCTCCATTGTAACACCCCACTCTCACAAGACCCGAACCCAACATCGATGGTGATATCCGAGTTCGTGCCCCGCGAGGATGGTGTGCTAACTCACTCAATCATACGAAAATCGATATAAATTTTTTTTGGAATCACAACATATATGCGGAAACGATACTCACATTAGGCCCACATTCATTCATAAACAATTTCAATACAAACAAATTTTCAACAGCCATGCGGGCCTTTTCATAAGTTCACAACACCTGAGTCATTGAGAGCTACGAAAGTTTACAAAAAGTTACGAAAG
>JAOQMR010007180.1:0-10755 GCA_027563865.1 Erythroxylum pelleterianum | reverse complement strand
GACTCTTCTTCTTCTCCTCTTCTATTTCACGTTTTTGCTCTTCTTTCCTTCTAAGTCATACGACACTTCCTCCTTCTCTTTTCCTTCTTATTATTTATTTTAATTCTAACTTAAAGCCTACTCCAAAACTACATAGTTTTGGCATCCCCCTAACCTTGCTAGTGGGCTCTCCTCTCTTATAAGCCCATTACACCTATTCTAACCCTCCTTAAGCCTACTCTTCCAATAAGCCCATACCCCTCTTCTTTTATTTATAAGCCCAATACTAAAAATCTAAGTCTAATTCTAACACTTTAATTAAATTCTAATTTCTAATTCCCCTTTTTAATACTACCAAATAAATAAGACTCATCTTTAAAAATATTAAAACAATTTAAAAGCAATAATTAAGAAATAACAAGAGAATAATAAATAAATAATTAAAATAAAATAAAAGAAAAGAAAAATTTTCGGGACCCAACATTGGGTTTTGGTTAAATGAAGTATTTGTGATGATATTTAGAGGTTAATCTCATGAAATGGTGTTTTGGGTATGTGGGTGTCATGAATGGGTTGATGAGTAATGATTTATAGAAATTTTTTGGAGGTTGAATGATCATGACAAAGAGTTTTACATGTGCTAGAATGTTGATGAAGAAATGAATATGTATATATGTGTATATTGATGTTTTGTTCCATGTAAATGCTACATAATGGGTTAGGAGTTGTTTATGGATGATTGATGTTATATATGATGAGTAAGAAACTATGAGTTATGCTACACATGTTTTAAAGATGAATTGGTTGTGAAAGGGATGTTTAATGAGAATTGGAAGTTGATGATTATAGAAATGCATTTATAACATGTTTGTGTTAATGGATGAGTGTAGGAATGAGTTGAAAAGGAGTTGAGAATGAGGAGAAGATGGAGTAGAAAAGGTGATCTTGTATGAGTTGTGTTAGGGTAAGATTGTGAAACAAAATTGGTAGTTGAGCTAGAAAATGTAGCATCAACATAATCTCTGAGTATACTTCTGTGTTTTAGCCATAACTTTTTCTTTAGTTAGGATTAAATTATAAGCATAAGGTACAATTTTTAGGAAGACGTTGAATTTTAGTTACATCTTTAAGTGTCCCAAAATTTGACATGAAATTGAGAATTGGGTACAGTACATTATTAGATGAATGTATATGTTGTGTTTGTTTTGAATGTATGAGAATGTGTTATATTTTGGGTAATTATGATCAAGCATGGAATTTTAATTTGTGTATAGGTGATGTTGAGCTAAACTTGAGGTATTCATGAAGTGATTATCAACTTGAAATAATGAACATAGGAAAGGGATATGTTACAGAGAAAGAATAGGAATTTATGCATGATGAAATATAGTTGAATGTGATGAATCATTTGATTAGAGATTAGAAGATTTAATAAAAAAAGTTGGTGTTTGAATTTATATGAAGTGGTATTGCACTAGAAGAGGTGAATTTGAGTAGATTATGGGTGAATATGATGTTAGAATGGATGTGGGAACCATTGGAGAGGCTTTGGAGGGAGTTTTGTGTCACATATATCCGTTAGACGGAAATTAGGTCCATTAAACGGACCTTATTGGGTCTAAAAAGGCCCCCATACCAGTCCATGTCCATTAAACGGACCTTCTCGGGTCTGGAAAGCACCACCAAGCCCGTCAATGTCCGTTAGACGGATATGTATGTCCGTTTAATGGATATACACTGGACAACTACAGTAAATTTCCATTTTTGACCCTTTAAATGGCCAAATCTCGCTTCAAGGTCTTCACGAAAGTTCTAGATCTAAAAGTTCTCTTTCAAATTGTCTAAGAATGACCTTAATCCGATATCTTTATTGAATGTTATTGCAATTGTCCCAAGATAGGTACAATATGATTAAGGACATAAGCATGTTTGATTCTTTTAGCATAACTTCATCATCAGACCTCCAAATGAAGTGATTCATGAACCAATAGATTCCTAACACATTCTTCTATCTCTCCATAAAAATTGGTAGCAATTGGTGTTGATTTGAAAAAGATTAATGAAAGGAAATTGAAGGAATCGGTTGGAAGAGCAAGAATCAGTTAGGAGACATGTATTAAGGATTTATATTTGGGAATGTCATTGAACATGCATTGTACATATTTCATATACATATGTGTGCATTAATAGACACCTATAAAATTGTGCAAAATTGTGATATGTGTATGTTTTTTATATGTGTTTAATTGTTGATATATTTAATTATTTACACTTAGAGATTATTGACATAAAATGCTTAAGATACTCACTTTAATTCATATATGATTTTAGGTACAATTTGGAAGCAAATAAATTAAATTGAGTCCAAAGTATTGCATTTGGGTTATTTTTTTGAAGATCAATTTTTACTCGTCTTCATGGAGCAAGAAGAAGAAAATTAGAAAACAAGAAAAATGTAACACGAAGAAGAAGAAAAATTTAAATGCAATCAGCTAGAAAAAAAGACAATAAAATGACAACACATGTTGGAAGCCAATGGCAAAACGCTACACATATGGGAGGACTAAAGAGAAGCAAAACGGCAGCGTCATTGACCAAGTAAGGAGCAGTTGCAGGCAGGAATGAATGCGTTTCACACAGGCGTCTAGCGTGAAACGCACCACGTGGAGCAGAAGCGAAAACGAGGGCAGCAGCAGGGTTTGGGGAGGTTGCAAAAAAAAATTAAATTGTCAATCAAGAAGCAACAGTAGACAGAAGCTAGAGGAACAGTGTGGGTGTGAAGAAACAAGCACAGGGGACGACGTAAAGGAGAGCGTGCGGCTTCGTTGCTGGTGAAGGCTGCGTCTATGGCTTGGCTGGAGAGCAGGCTTGTGTCTTGGCTGAAGCACGCAGACAAGGTGCAATCAGGCAAGGAGTTGCGTAAATGAATACCCTCCTATCTTATTTGTCCCATTACGAATAGTGAACAGTAAAGGGAAGAGTTGAGAGTGACAAAGCAATGGGAAATGTGGCTTGGGCTTGGAGCATGAAAATAAAGATGGAAGGCTAGTTTCTCGACGCCAATTTGAAGGTGACATCGACGCCGATGACCCGTGTTAAGAAATTTTTTAAATTATTTTGTTGTTCTTTTCTCTCATTAGGAATTGATTGTGTTATCCGATGTTAATTGATTTTGGTATTGTGTAAGGATAATTGATCGTTATTATTCAGTTATTTGTGTATGAACCCATTGGGTATTGTGATTTGATGATTTTAATGCATTCATTGAATCGTTAATTGCAAACTCATTGCTAGAATTTTGATATAATCCGTAATTGTTATGTTGAAATCCATGTGTAGCGACTAATGATTCGTAATCATTAGGGATAACATGACCTAGGTTAAATGATGCATCGTATGCGGTTGTTGCCTTGATTAATCGGTTTTCTTAATTCATAATGTTACTGCCTAATTAACAATCGTATATTGATTAAACAAAACCAAAGGGAAAACTTGAGTTAATTATTAACCCATGATTAATAATTGCTAGGTGAGGTTAAAGAATAACAAATTAATGAAATATGCTTAATTAGGGTGTAGGCCGAGATTGAACCAAAGAATTGGGTCCCTACCGAATTTCCCACATTTATTAGTTTTTGCATGTTTTCTTTAATTTGTTTTTATCAGTTAGTTTTATTTTTTTCTTTTTTGAAAAATCCAAAACCTCCCTTTTAATAAACACCGGTTAATTTCATTCCATAAACTTTATACACACTCTCTTTGTGATCGACCTAGACTCACCACTGCTACAATTGTAGTTTAGTTATTTTATTTTGACTAGCGTAACGACGCGCGGTCAAATTTTGGCGTCGTTTTCGGGGAGTGCAGTGTTTTAGTTTTTGTTGGTGATTTAATTGGTGTTTTGTATATATTTGTTCATAAGTGATTTCTTTCTGATATTTTGTGATCTTTTCATTTTTTATTTTTGTGTTTAAAAAAAATTCGATATGGACGGAAGTAATTTCTTTTATAATTCATATTCTCAATCCTATAACAATGTTTGGACTGATCAACCTAACTTTTGTTATGGATGGGATAATCATCATAATTACTTCTATGATAGTTTGCAGGTCGCACAACAATTCTCGTACAAACCAGAAGCTTCCTATCACAATTCCGGTCCATCTCTGAAAGAGCTGATGTTGCAATTGCAGGAGAATACTTTACAATTCCAGAAGGATGGGGGGCAATTTCCAAGAAACACATGGTCTAAAGCCCAAGATTCGGATAGCCAACATGATTCAGTTGCATCTTTAGAAGAACTTGTTAATAATATTGCTGCTAACAATTTACAATTTCTGCAGAATATGCAGCAATTTCAACAAAATATGCAAGAATTCCGACAAAAGACAAAAGCAAGCCAACAGAGGATGGAACACCTAATGGGTCAGATGGCAATAAGCCTTGATCACCTAGAATTGTAAAGTGAAAAGGAGCAGCCGTATCAACCAGAGGTGTACCCAATTGAAGTCTGTACGGAAACTTTACAGAGTGATGAGGAGCTTGAGAATTTTGAGGTCAACCCTCAAAAAATTTTTTGTGTCGAAGAAGTTGAGAAGGAGCTCAAAGCCGCAAAGGACATATCTTTTAGCTCGGAGGTAAGTACTGAGTCCATAATTATTTTGAAACTAACTCTTTACCTTTACATAACAGATTGGATGTGTTAAATGATAGAGAAAAAAGTGAAGAGACATTCAAAATATCTCTAGAGTGTATGGACTCGGTCGAGATTGAGAAGCTAAGGATAGGGAAGATGCTGACGGAGGATGATGATCAACAAAGGCCCTATCTGGAACTACCTCACGTAGAGGAGCCGCATGTGATACATGAAGATCACAATTTTGTCACGTGAGGAGAAAAAGGAGTTGAGCCAACGACCTTAAACAAAGGCGCTTCTTGGGAGACAACCTAAGGGAAGTAAATTTCTTTTCCTTTACATTTCTACATTACTTTTTGTATGTATGTGTGTTTGTTTTTGAATTTGTCTATTTTACTTGTTTTTTAAGTTTTCAATCAAAATGAGAGAAAGAATAAAACAAATGAAACAAACATTTTCTCGTTTTCTATGGCTTCCGAGATTATATAGTCATGATTAGAGTGTGGATTGACTAGATAATTTCGTAGCAACTTTAACATGTACTTTTGCTTTTGTGATTGGTCGATATGCATTATCTTTAAAAGAGTAGTTACTAATGGTGGACAAAGTCGGTGAGATTTTGTGTTGGGACCCGATCTCGAAACTGGATCCCAACCGGAAAAGCGGAATCAAAAGCGAAAAAGAACAGAAACATCCGGAAACGAAAAGCGGAAGCACAAAGAACAGAAGCGAAAGAACGGAAGCAATAAAAAACGGAGGTAGCAAACGCGCGTGGAAACAAATGAAAGGCAAACAGAATGAAAACGAAGATCGAACCAGGAAGTGGGCCGAAGCGAAAGCGGAAGTAAAAGCATAAGCGAAATCGAAACGATGAACGAAAACGAATCGAATTCGGAAACAAACGAAAATGAATTCGAACCGATACAAATTTCTGACAAATCCGAAGCGTGAACGAGGAAACTATCACGTTGGAGCCCTTAAACTAAACCTATCCGAAAAATCGGTATAAATTTTTTTTCTTCCATTTCAAACCTATTCAAATTTCCCGTTTGGAAATTCACTAATTCCAACATTTCAATCAAAAACTTAAATCATAAAATTCGTCTTATACAATTATACATATCCCAAAGTTCGAACCTTTAACCAAAACTTATTCTAATTCTTTCTTCAATCCATATTTACCAAAATTTTGGCAGCATAACGGCTGCATTTAGAGAAACTCAAAAATCTGTAAATCACAAAACTCACTTCTATATATATATCCATCCAACCAAACAACCATTATCAGACCTCCTGTCCGGATTTCCAACATAAACAAACACACATCTATACCTAACACTTCAATAATTCTCATTCCTCGATATCAACAATCCCAAACATAATTTAATTCCATTCATATTTATCTCAAAATCCTGTATCACTTCATAAATCAATCCAAACACAATCCAATAACATTTCCTAAACCAAATTCACCCAAATTCAACATCATAAATACATAATTACTCAAATTAATCGTAGAAAACACAAATTCCTCATATATTTAAGCCATCTAAATCAAAAACTTCCAAAAACCCCAAATCCTAAAAATTTGGCATAAACCCTAACTCACATTAATCCAAAATTAATCATCATCAAAGCATAATCACTTCAATTAACCTTAGAAATCTCAATCCCATAACATTTCCAAGGTATCTAAACTAAAAATTTATGAAAATATCAAAACTCAAAAATTTCTCTGACCTCTTTCCTCCTCCATTTTCGGCAATTTTAGACTCCATTTGGGAGCTCTCATCTTCATCCTCCTTTCTTCCTTTGAAAAGCATCAAAAAAGCCCTTGGAATCTCATAAAAATCGAAAAATCTAGCATCTCACGATATTCTTCTTCTTCTTCTCTCATCCGAATGCTTCTTCTCTCTTCTTCTTATTTTCTTCTTCATTTCTTTTCCTTAAAACTATCGTGCTCCAATCTTAAAAACTGACAGCCCCCTTTGTTTTACATTTCCATGTCATTTAATGAAGGAGAAATGACTCAATTGCCTCTCCATTAAAGCCTAAACCTTAACCCTTTTGGACTTCCATAATTGCCCCTACACTTAGCCTTAAAAATAGCCATCTTGCTTCCTAATTTTTAGAAGGTAAATGACATAATTTGGCAATAGTTTCTTCTTGGAAAATGTTCCTCTATGTCTCATCTTTAAAATGACACCAAGAACGCTCAAATCGGTTGAGAAACGGAAGAGTTATGGCTAAAATACTCGTTCAGCTCATACTAATCCGAGACTGAACATTAACCCAACTTCAATCCAGAAACTAACAATCTTAGGGACTAAATTGGAATTCGATCCCTTCACATGATTTATATCCCCATATCTCAATTTTATTTTGTCTCAAGAATCAACTCAATTGGATCTCTACAGCTCCTGAATTTTTCAAAATATTGAACCATGTTCAGAAAATTTTCCAACTTATCTCACTTTGATTTCAATCAATCATCCTCAATTTAATCTCTAAAATTCCTCATTCTCCATGAACAGATAGGGGACAGTCTTAGGAATCCAACGCTTCAAAAATTGGAACAATCAGATATCGGACGGAGAATTTATAAACGAAAGAGTGGAAAAATTTTCAAATAAACAAAATTTCAAGCCGCACTGTAGCTGTTGGCTCGCGATCGCGAGCAGAGAAACAAAAAGCCGTCTCGCGATTGCGAGCTGAGGAGAAACGGCTCGCGACGGCTCGCGAGTGTGAACCTCGGAGAAACGGCAGAGCCGTCTCGCACTCGCGACGGCACGCGAGTGCGAGCCTCGGAAGGAAAGCTCGCGATCGCGAAATGGCTCAAACTTCATTTTCTTTCCTTTAAAAAAAAACACAGAACTTCAAAAATTCGTAACTTTTGATCCCGAACTCCAAATTTAACCAATTTGGTATTAATAAAAAGCTTAAAGGAAGCTCTACAACTTCCTTGAAGAACTCAAAAATCAATTTCATCCCAAAAGGGTTCAAAACCCAATCAAACTTTCTCTCCAAAATTATAAATCCCTAAACAAGGACTTAACTTTGAAAATTTCTATCTTTCAACTCCAAAGTCCAAACATGTCATATTTTATATCGATGTAAAGATCAAAATAAATCCTACAACTTCCATGAAGACCCTAAGGGTAATTTCTCACTTTATAAGGGTCACAAGTCATTCGAAAGTTTCTGTCCTGGAAAATCAATCCTAACGACATCAAGGTTTCGATCGATCATAACTTCTAGCTCCGATATCGAAAAGTACCATTCTTTATGGCTACAGAAAACTCACACCATAATCTACAAGTTTCATATAGATCATTTTCTCAAATTATGCCTAAATCAAAAGTCAACTCTTCATCCTCAAAAAGTCAAACTTTCTAATTCCTTCAAATTTTCACACTTTTTCTCTTTATTTCTTGCTTTTTAACTTTCATTTCAATCATCTCAATCATCTTATTCACTTAGACTTTCATAACCAAAACTAATCTACTCAAATATTAAAGTCATCAAAACCCATCAATTTCCTTTTTCATCAATTTACTTAAGGTATAGAAATATCTATAACACAATTCATATACCAAAACACTCATTGAAATATATTTTAACAACCCTAAATTTCTGCTTAAGGATCGGGGTCCAACATTAGGCCATCCAAATACACAGGTTGAGTTCATGCATACTGAACAAAAGCTTCAACTCCCTCAACAAACTCAGGATTAATGAAACCATCAGGTGTTAATCGTATATACATCCAAGATCTATCAACATTATTCTTTTTTACAAACTGTTAATTTAAAAAAAAGTGATTTCATAGTTAGTATCCTTTATATCCCCTAAGTTTACAAAACATCTAAACTTTACACAATATCCCCAAAGTACTAATCAATCGAATTAATTACCTACAATTGATGTCAATACTATGCTACGTGGCATTGTTTACACCTGTGAATCAAGAAAGCAGGTTCTTGTTGTGACTCCTAAGTATTTAGAATTTTTCACCAATAAGCCTCACAGGAGCTACATCACAGGTTTCTAGCCTCTATACCGCCCTAGGGGTTTATTATGCAAAGAATTGTCTTTTCTATTAAACTTATGAATTTCTTGTGTTAATACTAAGTTTGAATTAATCAAATTGAAGTTGAACTATTTATGTTTGAATTAATCACTTACAATTGATTTCAATACTATGGTGCGTGGCATTGTTTACACCTATGAATCAAAAAAGCAAGTTCTCTCTGTGACTCCTAGGCTCTTGAAATTTTTCACTGATAAGCCTCACGGGAGCTGCATCATGAGTTTATTATGCAAAGAACTGTCTTGTCCATTAAACTTGTGAATTTCTTGTGTTAATACTAAGTTTAAATTAATCAAATTGAAGTTGAAGTATTTATGTTTGAGTTAATCACCTATAATTGACTTCAATACTATGGTACGTGGCATTATTTACACTTGTGAATCAAAAAAGCAAATACTATGCTAACTCCAATTCTCCAATAGCATTTCGTTGTTTCCGCATTTCGTATCCGTTTGATTTCCTTCCGCTTTCGCTTTGTCTTCGTTCTTTTGTTTGGTTTCGTTGTTTAGTTTTATACATCGTCTTTGATTTGCGTTTCGTTTTCCGGTTGGGGTCCGGTTTCCATGTTGGACCCTGAACTTTTGGTGAAAATTAGAAAAATTAAAATAAATGGAAATGAGTGTTTTTGAATATAAATTGTATTATAGATGATTTTATGCCTTAAGAGAATTAATGAGGAAGGAATTAATTGGTTTTGATGACTTTAAGATTTGAGTAGATTTGACTGAATTATGAAAGTTCAAGAGAAAAAGATGATTAAAGATTGAAATGGAAGTTGAAAATAAGAAATAAAGAGACAAAGTGTGGAAAAAATTGGAGAATTGAGAAAGTTGACTTTTTGATTTAGGCGGAATTTGAGGAAATGATTTACATGAAACTTGTAGTGTCGGTTAAAAGCTTTCTGTCGTCATAAAGTATGCTATTTTTTTATGTCGAGATTGAGAGTTATGATTTTCCAAAGTTAAGTGTTATTTAGCTTAGTTCTGTGAAAATGTCCATAAGTGTACATTTGCGAGTACTTGGCTTTGAGGCCACTCGTCGTATGGATTTAGTCTGAATTGGAGAAAGTGGTCTACATGAAAGTTTTAGATGATGTTTTCATCTTTCCATTGATGTAAAGTATGCAATTTTTCGATATCGGGACTAGGAGTTATGATCGACTGAAATTTAGAAGTTGTTTAGGAAAAATTGATAAGGACAAGATTCAAGCATCGATTCGAGGTGGGTATCATATTTATATTTTGATTTATAAGCTATCTATGAGTTTTTGAAAAATAAAGAAAGCAAAAATTGGATTTTTGATAAATTATCGTTTGAAAAATTATGATTAAAGTTCGAAATTATGATTTCCGAACGATTAAAGTATTATTTTAAAATGATTGTGATAAAGTGAGAAAAATTCTGAAATTCGTTGGTTATGACTGTTTTGATAAATTATGAAAGTGGTTACATTCTTTGATTTCGAAGGTTTTGATTAAGTTGAAATTATTGTTAAAGTCATTATGTTCGAATGTTTTATTCATTCCTATGATTGTTGCATTTTTAATTATTAAAGATTGTGTTATGTGAATTGATGTGATTTTGTTAAATTGTAGAAAAAACTACGTTTCGAAAAGTGCCTACGGGCAATCTGATGTTTCTGAATATGTGAATTATGTGGGTTTGGTTAGGTCCCCTCCGTAAGAGTCAGTGCACTAGTCTCCCTCTGATAGCCTTCTCCCGGCTTCCCGCTAGTGGCATAGGAGCTCCGATTTCGGACTCCCCTCCATTCACAGTTGCACAGAACCGCTATGCAGAAATGTGCAGTACGTTTTGTTAGGACTAACCCAAACCATTTGATGTGTTATGTATTTTGTTTTGTTTATGTTTGTGATGCATTAATGTTTTTGAAATTGTGAATGATTTGTGAGAGAAATTGTGAATTTTTGAGAAATGAGTTTTGAAAATTGTGAGAATGTTGGAAATTGATTAAGAATGTTTTGAATAAATTGAAAGGTTTGAGAGCTAAGTTTTGAAAATTCTTGCTACTGAGAAACGTTTATAAATGACA
>JAOQMR010007104.1:0-10761 GCA_027563865.1 Erythroxylum pelleterianum | reverse complement strand
TCTCATTCCATTTAATCTCCTAAAAATCATAATTCTTCATTTTCATGAAATTAATTGTCTTAGGAATCCAACGCTTCTAGAATCAAATCAATCGGATGTCGGACGAAGGAATTATAGGCAAAAGATTACAAACGGGATCGGATTAAAACAAAGTAGCGGAACTTCAAAACCGAACTTTTTCAAAAATCATCTCTCGATCCCGAACTCGGAATTTTGACAAATTTGGTGTCTATAGAAAGGTAAAAGGAAGCTCTACAACTTCCCGAAAGAACTCAAAATCAAATTAGGTCTCGAAAGAAGTCAAAAACTCAAGCAAAGATTCTGTCCGAAACAATTTTTCCTAAACAACTTCCAAATTTCAATCGCTCATAACTTCTAACCCCGATATCGAAAAAATTACATACTTTATGGCATCGTAAAGATTGACATACAAGCTATAACTTTCAGTAAGACCACTTACTCCAATTCAGATTAAATCCATACGACGAGTAGCCTCGAAACATAGAATGCACAAATCTATACTTAATAACATTTTCAAAACAAAGCATATCTTCGAAAAATCACATCTCTCAATCCCGACATCTAAAAATAGAAAATTTTATGTCCACGAAAAGCTCTCGACAGTGGCTACAAGTTTCATATTGATCATTTTCTCGAATTTAACCTAAATCAAAAAGTCAACTTTTAACCCCGAAAAGTCAAATTCTAAGCTAACTTTGACTGATCATAATTTCCACTCCCGATATCGAAAAATCTCAAACTTTATGGCTACGGAAAGCTCTTGACAGGAGCTAAAAGTTTCCTGAAGATCATTTCCTCAAATTCTCCCAAAATCAAAAAGTCAACTCTTAAGTCAAACATTTTTATCACTATTCATCCCCAAAATCAAACTTTCTAACTATTCATCCCCAAAATTAAACTTTCTAAATTCTTCAAATTTTCACACTTTTTTTTTAATTCTTGCTATTTAACTTTCTTTCAATCAACTTAGCCACTTTCTTCTCATAATCCATAGAATTTCTCCTCAAAATTAAACAATTCATTTATCATAAATTTCTCTTAATTTCATCAAATTTTCTTAAATTCATAAATTGTCTCACCAATTTCTTTCTCATTTAATTTCATTTTAACATTTCTAATTTTTATCAAAAGTTCGGGATCCAACAGCGTATACGCTTCAAACTCGGTTTCTAATCCTTAAATAACTCAAAGGTGTCTTTGAGACAGCCTTGGTTGGAACTTAGTTTAATATATACATAACTGTCTTTAGAGCTTCAGTCCACAGGAATTGAGGAAGTTTTGTGTTACTCCTCATACTTCTCACCATATCCTTTAAGGTTCGATTTCTTCTTTCTGTCACACCATTTTGATCCGAAGAACCAGGCATGGTGTACTGGGCAATAATCCCATGTTCTTGAAGAAACTTCGCAAAAGGACCAGACGCTTGTCCACTTTTAGTATATCTACCATAGTACTCTCCACCTCTATCTGACCTCACGATTTTAATCAATTTTCCAAATTGATTCTCCACTTCAGCCTTAAACATTTTAAAGGCATCCAAAGATTCGTCTTTAGAACTAAGTAAGTACAGATATATATATCGCGAATAATCATCTATAAAGGTAATAAAGTATTTTAGACTATTTGCGTCTCTGGACAACAAATATCTGCATGTGTAATTTCTAACAGGTTTGTACTCTTCTTGGCACCCCTTTTAGACTTGTTAGTTTGCTTACCTTTAATGCAATCCACACAAGTCTCAAAGTCAACAAAATCCAAAGCGCTAAGTACCCATTCATTTACTAATCTCTTAATTCTCTCAATGGAGATGTGTCCTAATCTACGATGCCATAACATAGAGGATTCTTCATTCATAACACATCATTTCAATCCAGCAGTGACATGCATCGAATTATAGGCATCATCATTTTGTAACTTAATGGAATAAAGACCATCAGATAATGCACCATAACCAATAACTTCATATCCATTACATAAACTGGAACAAGAATTTGAAAAGTTAAAGGAAAAACCAAATGGTACAAGTCTTGACACAGAAATCAAATTTCTAGAAAAATTTAGAACATAAAAGGTCTTTTCTAAACACAAAATAAAGCTACTGCTTAAAACTAAACTGCAAGTGCCAATGGCTTCTATATGTGAACTCGTCTTGCTTCCTGAATAGATGTATCGTTCACTTCCCACAGGCTTCCTTAGGTTTTGCATACCCTGCAAGGTATTTGAAACATGGATTGTAGAACCAGAATTAATCCACAATGTTTTATGATTAACATTAACCATATTATATTCATAACAAACAAATGAAATTGGAGTACCTTTCTTTTCGAGCCAATTCTTAATTTTAGCACAGTCTTTCTTCCTATGTCCCTTCTTCTTGCAGAAGAAACACTTTGATGGTTTCTTTATATCGGAATGAGAAGAAAATTTTCCTTTCCCCTTATTTTTGGCATCATCCTGTCTCTTCTTTCTTGAAACAGTCAAATTTACCCTTTAACCTCTTCCATCAACAACCTCTCCTCTTCTTGTACACACATGTTCAACAGTTCATTGATCGACCACTTGTCCTTATGTGTGTTATAGGAGATTTTAGAAGGACTGTATTATTAGGGCAGAGTGCATATAATGTAATGTACTAGGAAAGATTTGGGTATGACAACCTCCAAGGCTTTCAACTGAGTTGCCATGTCCCTCATATGCATGATATGATCATGTATGCCCTTTATGCCAGTGAGCTTTAAGGATCAAATTGAATAATCAAGGTGCTGACAAGGGCCTTATCAGATGCAGCGAATTACTTATCAATGTCCTTCAATAGATCCCTAACATTATTATGTTGTTCGACAAAACTACAAATACTAGCAGATATTTTGGTCTTTATGAACATTATGGAGAGGCAATTAGATCTCTCCCATTTTTCGTAAAGAGCAACAACATCTGGAGTGCTGGTTTCAGTCATACTCTGTAGTTCATCCTTTCTAATAGCATAGTCTATATTTATCCAGCCCAAATGAAGCAGAATTCTCTCCTTCCACATCTTATAATTGTCACCTCTCAATTTGGGAATATCACACTTAATATCAGAAATATTCATAGTCTGAGTAACTACAAGTTCAAAAAAAAAAGCTTCTTATATATAATTTGAGACCAATAATAATTTCTGCTTTACCAATGTAAATCATGCTTTTAATAGATGAATCTAATGACATAAGACTTGCCTGTGGGCTAAAGTTCTACTCAATTAGACTCATCTATAACTTTATGACAAAACTATTGAATTATGTTCCTTTTCTTAATTCCTATGGGTAGATTAAGAAATATAATTTGATATTTCATCCTAATTAATCATACAAATATAAAAAATTCTTGTGGGGAGATTTTATCATATCACTTGTGATTAATTACAATTAACAATTTAATGTGATCTTAAAACTAAATATATAATCCTAATTAATTTGAGATACTATAGCCACTCCCAATTAATTAAAATCATATTGATCACTCACATTACCTTAAGCTTAAAAAAAGCCTAAACATTTGCATCAATTGATAAATAATGCAAATAAATCAAATAACAATGCACAAATTATTTAATCTAATTTTGCATGTATAATGATCATAAATTTATATACACAATTTTCAATTAATTTTTAATTTTCAATTTTCAGTTAATCACATATTAGGTAATCAGGTAAGGATTTCAATTTCATCCTTGAAGCCTACAAAATAGAAGGTAACATTTTCATGTGAGTTATAGTAAGTTCATCATTAAAAGTTTTCGAATGTATTAGCATCGTTAATAATGATTCTACAACTTCACAAGTTTTATCAACTTGCTCAATCACTTCTAATTTAGCCTTAAACTCCAACTCATCTTCTGTAACGCCCTAATACCCCTTAGGAGGATACGGGGGCGCCAGACAACAAAACATATATATAGAACCGAGACCAATCCAAGCCAAAAACAAATTCCAAAAATACAGTTTTAACAAAACAAGACTCAGAATCCATTGGCCATTGCGGTTGACTCGTCCCAGTCCTTATGTCCATCTCTTTGAACCTACACGGGGCAAATCCACCGTACTAAGCATATAGCTTAGTGAGTAATAATTAATTTATGCATAAACAGTTTATCGAAACGAACAATTCATACATATTATATTGGATCTCAGAAAAATTATACAGAAATAGAACTTAGTTTCAAAAAAAGGGTATAAACCCTCTATAATCATAACACAATTTTTTTATATCAAAATCAAATAGAAATTAGAATACAAAATTATATGACTGTTAAATCCATTTACAGAAGTGGATAACGGGACTTATATAGGAGATATCATGATTGGTATCAGGAAGAGAGACATATGTCTCGATATCAGGAGACACTGAAGTGTCAATACAGGAGACACCAAGGTGTCAATAAAAGGAGACACCGAGGTGTCAATAACAGGAGACACCGAGGTGTTAATAACAAGAGCAGCTGCAGACCCTTCTAGGCATGCCTATTTACCCACAACTAGGACTTCCAAAATTTTAGACATTTCATATGCAAAGCAAATAGTCAATCATATTCACATGCAAGTAGCACTTCCATTGATATAAACATACATCGAACGCCTCGGACAATCATTGTCCGAAATTCAGAACATAATCAGCATAAATCAAATTCAACAAGTTGAACAAAGTAAGGTAAGTAGCACTTCAATATCACATTCATCAACCAATACCTCAGACCTTCATGTCCGAAATCAGTACACAAATCAGTACACATTCATCAATATCAATTTCAAGTCAGTAATAAATAAGAAAAATCAAGGTAAGAGCATCTTAGGTTACTCACAAAAGTTATTATCTAAATTACTTACAATTGCTCTCGTTTGCTTTTTGCCTTGAAGTCCCGACAATATATGGAAGTGGTCGTTCTATGCGTTCCTCTATAACATTTAACACATATACAAATCACTATTATGCATGATTAAGAATGCATTTATGTATACTGAATATGTATAATGCATGTTCATGACAATTCTGAGTATCTTATTGTAATTTTCATCATCAAACCGATCAGGTATCAAAGTCCTCATTAATAACATTTGGTACTTATAATTTGGACCAAAATAAAACAATGTGAAATCAATTTTATAACCTAAGTGGCCACTTCAGATTTTCTACCCATATGATTTCGGGTCAACTTTGCATAATTAATCTGGTAGGGTAAATGACAAAATTAGGCAATACTTCCTTCTAGAAAGTTGTTCTACATGTCTCAAGGTTCTAATGACTCCAAAATAATCCAATTTTATTAAGTATTCAAAGAGTTATGCATAAAAATACCACAGGCTGTACACATTTGAACTTTTAGCTAGTACATGATCATACCCTCTATTTTCACAATTCATATCTTTCAGCTCAGATATCCAAAAATTACAAATTGTATACCAAATTAAAGCTAAGAGAATAAGTAAAACTTTGGTGAAGACACCTTAGTCTAATTCGTCCTATATCAATACAGTTTATTCAATAACTACAGGATATGATTTCTGTCCCTGACAGTGCTTTAGCTTAAGCTACAACTCACTTACATGCCAATTTTGAAAATCTTAGAGATAGAATTAAAAGTCGACTTCTTCAAGAAAGTTGTAGAAATATGTCTCTAGTCTAATCTAAATTAAGAACCAACTCATTTGACGATCCACATTGCAAGCTATAATCGAAATACCAAAGCAAGTTCAGTGAAAACACTTCATTTCTTCCAGCTTTTCCAAAAAATAGACTTTCGGGTCAATGTTACATGGTAATTTTGACAATGAAAATGAAGGATTTAGGCCAAAAATTCTTCCACACATTTTCTCTTTTATGTCTTAAGTTTCTACTGACACCAATTTTATGAAATTTGGTTCAATATTTTGAAAATTATCCCTAAATGACTACACACTATTCACAAACAGTGACAGATTTCAAATACTCAACTTCAAGCCAACTTTTGACACACTTGGTGACAGAAATCAGATTTGACGCCTTCATGAAAGTTGTAGATATATGTTTCTAGTTTAATACTAATTTAAATTCATCCAATTTGGTTGCCTATAGGCCAAGATATGGATAAAATATTGAAATCTATCCAGTATAACTACTCATCTAAACCAGTTTCCAGCATGTATCAAACCTCAATTCTTTCCCATTTCAGTACATAATTGATCCATATCAAACATTAAACAACACATGTTATCATAGGATACCATGTTATCATAGTGAAAAATGGTCTACATGCAATGGTGACATGTGGCTGTGAATTATGGAATACACGTAGGTCATGTTTTGGTTTGGAAGAGTACTGTAGCTTTTCTGTTCTTCATTGGAATCATCGAAAAATACCAAAACTCTTTCAATTGTTACCAAAACAACTTGTTGATTATGCTTGAGTAATTGGCCAATGATTCTTACATTAAAGTAAGAATTTCAGTCCATATCAATTGCTAGAGATTGAGTTAAACCAAGTAAGTTGAGTTTTAAGTTTATGATACCGTAAATGGTTTTTAATGATGTTTGAGTATGTGTGAATGAATTCATGCATGAGTGGGATAAGAAGAAGTGATTTCAGTGATAATTGGTGAATTAGAAAGTCTACAAAAAGTGTTAATGAAAATGGGAAGATGTAGAAGATGGAAAGTGCAAAAAATTGGAGTTAACTGAAAAAATGAAAAATGATAATATGCGTGAATAGTGATATGTTTTGATGTTTGGGTTTTAATATGGGATTTTGGATATATTTGTGAATGATTGGAGCTGAAATGGAAGTAGAAAAGATGATTCATGGATAAGATGTATTGTTGTACTTCAAGTAGGATTAAGATGATAGAAAAACGTGGAAAGAAGGTGGAAAAATATGCAGAAAAATATGAAATATACGTTAATGATATATTGTTTTTTATGTTTGTTTGTAATTATAGATTTTGATTTGTTATGGATGATTTGAACTAAATTAGGGGTCGAGATGAAGAGAACTAGGGAAGATATAAGTTTGAAATTTGGGGAAAAAATGAAAGAAGGAGAACAAAACCTACGTTTTGTTAATCTAGAGAGAGAAGAGAACAGGAGTTGCAACGAAGGCTTACTGAAGGGAGATTGTTTTGAACATCCTTTGTTCTTTTTATTATAACTTCTTTTCCTCACATCCAAATAACATGGGATTTTGAACCAAGAAACTCATAACTCATTGTTCTTTACCTCCACTAAAATTTATACCCATATGAATTAATTTGGAAGAGATTGATTGATGAGTTAGGATGAAAATGCTAAGGTGTGTTGGAATTTGATAACTGGAATGATTTCACTGATTATGCTTTGGTATTTTGATTATATCTTGATCAATATATCTCCAAATGAGATGATTCTTGATTTACATTGAGCTATATACATTTGGCTACAATTTTTTAGAAGAAATTGAATTTGAATTTCGTCCTTAAAAGTTTTGAAATTTAGCTTGAAATGGAGTCTTGACTTAAGCTGTAGCACTACTAGTGACAGAAATTATGTCCTATTATTATTGAATAAATTGTATTGATGTAGGCCAAATCAGAAAAAGGTGTCTTCACAAAAGTTATAGTTATTTCTTATCTTTCAAATGGTATAAATTTTGTAATTTTTGGATATTGAAATTGAGAGATATGGGTTGTACAACTTTGAGTGCATGATCATGCATTAGCCAAAATTCAAATGTACTCAGTCTGCAGTATTTTGAGCATAACTCATAGAATAATGAACCAAATTGTATGATCCTGGTGTCATTAGAAACTTAAGGAACAAGGGGCAATTTTTAGAAGAAAATGTTACAGAAATACACGATTCTCCTTATCATAATGATCATATAAAGTAGACCTGAAAGTCTGTGTTGATAAGAAAGATGGAATAGTTAATGAGTGCATGAATTTTGACACATTTAGAGTACAATTGATCTTTGCATCGGTTTATTACAGAAGTATACCCAGGCATATGTCATTGAACTTGCATGTTACATGATACATTTATAAAAATGCATATTCAGTTACATGAACAATGTGGTAACATGAAATTGTATTTGATTGCTTATAGAAGAGCAAGTAGAGTGACTACATCCAGATATTGCCGGAACTTCAAGGCAATAAGCAAAAAGGGAGCAATTGTGAGTAACCTAAGATGGTTTCACCTTAATTTGTTTTGCTTATTACTGAATTGAATTTGATATGTGCTGATTATGTTCTGAATTCTGGACAATAATTGTCCGAGGTGTTTGATGCATGTAAACATCATTGGAAATGCTACTTGTATGTGAATGATATTGACTATTTGATTCTCAACGTAAATTTTGAATGCCAGACTAAAAGTCCAATGACAAATATGAATGAGAGAATGTGAATGTGACTAAATAAATATGATGATTAAATTTGTGAATGCATTTCATTTCCAATGCATGAAATATAAAGACAGTTGTAACTGATGTCTCCAGTTAAAAAGAGCTTAAAGCTTAGACATCTGTGGAAAAAGCCTAAGGCTCAATGTGTACAATGAGCAGGTATCCCCAGTGGATAAGGGATGGTATGAAAGAGCCCAGTTTCCACAGTAGATACGAGACAGTGAAAAAGGCATATAGTCACAACAACGTAACAAATGGATGTGTCTTATAAACATTGCTTTCATATATGAAATGAATAAATTGAATGATTGCACTATTGTGAGAACTTTCTTGAATGAATCTGTGATAAATTCTTGATGATTGTGTTCTACAAAATTGTAATGAAATGATGAATTGTTTGGACTATGTGATTGAAATATGACAATTGTGAACAAAGTGTTTTGTGATATGACTCGATGATAATCAAGTTGATGTGAATTACATGATAACATGAAATACTGTGTTGTATGATAAGAGTGAACTATCGAAGATGGTTACTTTACTGAGTTCGTAAAACTAACCAAAATTACAACTTTGACAATTTCAAGTTTGAGAGAGAGCAACGACTTAGCTGCTAAGACTGCATTTTGGTACAAGTTATGGCTCAAAGGTTGATCAACTGGGGGCTGAATATTAGTTTTTAGTTTTTAGTTTATTTCCTCATTTATGTAGCATACTTTGTAAACTTAAATGTGAGCTTTGATAGGCTAACAATGTTTACGTATGAATGATGGATCTAATGCTACATTGTAAATTATGGTTTATGAAATGAAATGAGGAAATTTTTGGACTTTAAATAATATGTTATTTTTTATTTTAGTTATGATGCCATGTAGTAAAGTAAAGGTGAGATAATTAACACGTCACTTTTGTCGGGCATGTGCACGTATGATCGTAGGGCACACATACGTGTGTCAAACGGGAGTAGGGTGTTACATTTATTATCTCTCTATCAAAATCAACAGAAATAGTACCCTCATCCACATTGACTTTTGTCTTGGTCGTCTTCATAAACTGCCTACCTAACAAAATCAAAGCTAAATGTTCAACACTATTTTCATCCATTTTCAAGATGTAAAAATCCACTGAAAATACCAAACCTTTTAATTGGACTAAAACAACCTCAATAAAACCAAAATAACCTCAATAATACCAATATGACACATATAAGAATGGTCATTTAGTTGAATAATCACACTAGTTTCATACGAAGAACTTAGATTTAAAGCTCAATAAATTGAGTATAGTCTGACATTAATAGATGCACCTAAGTCTAGCATAACACGCTCAATTTTTTTTATCACCAATAACATATGAAAGTGTAAACATACCTGGATCTTTTCATTTTCTAGTAATTTTCTAGTTATCACAACTGATAATTTCTTACCCAAAATTATTCTCTTATTGTCCTTCAACTTCCTTTTATTTGTGCATAGTTCTTTAAAAAACTTTGCATATTTTGAAACTTTCTTGATGGCTTCTAAAAGTGGTACATAGATTTTCACTTTTTGAAGGTTTCTAGGATCTCTCTTTTATGTTCATCTTCTTTTGATCTAGCCAATCTACTAGGAAAAGCAGGTACTCATGCATTAATTGATATCGATGAAGATAAATCATCTTTTACCTTTATTGATTCTTGAGTTGGACGTTTGTCTTTCTTTTCTCCTTCATCATGCTCTTCTACCTTTATTGGTAAGGAAGATCCAGTTGAATTTCCTTACCACAAAGTCATTGCACTTACATTCTCCTTAAGATTCATCACTGTTTAGGAAGATAATGTTCATGATGCTTGCGCTTCTAATTTGCTAACTGTTGGGACCCGATCTCGAAACCGGACCCCAATCGGAAAACGACACGGTAACGAAGAAAATAGAATCGAAAGCAGAAATCGAAAGAACGGATTTCTTATCGAATTCGAAGCGGAACGAAACAGAAGCAAATTGAAACAAACGTTTCGAAACGAACGGAAACAAATGCCGACATCCGGAAGCGCAAATCTTAGAAAACAAAACATTACGTTGGAAACCCTAAGACTAATCCCAATCCGAAATCGGAATAAATTTTTTTTCTTTTTTTTCTGATTCTTTTCATTCTTATAGATCTTACAACATTCCTTTCATCTTTATCAATCTTATCCCAATCAAAACAATACAATTTCCCATTTGGAAACTTAACCATTCCAATCTCACTATCTTTTGCCATATAATTTCCATAATCTCAAAATCACTAAGATTAGTCTTAATCGTACATATTTTAATCGCATCTTTAAAACTCTTATTCTTATATTTATTCTAACTTGCCGTAAACCGATT
>JAOQMR010007093.1:0-10762 GCA_027563865.1 Erythroxylum pelleterianum | reverse complement strand
GAGTTCATCACTTGGTTTAACAATGAAGCTGTTGAAGTCCCTGACCTCACCTGCTCGTCCATGTTGGCTGCCCTTATGAGCAACACGAGGGATGAAAAGTTCAAGAAGTCATTGGCCCTTGATCAGCCCAAGTCTATTCAAGAGATAAGAAATCGGGTGGATAAGTATATCCAGCTCGAGGAAGTGTTAAAAAACACAAAACGTAGGGCAAATGGCCGCTGGCCAAGTGGCAAAACAGATGATTCAAATAAGCGACAGAAGGATCAGTCTAGCTGGAGGAAGCCGACCGGGCGAAAAGACCAATGACGAGAATCCTTCACCCCGCTCAACAGGCGGTATACGGAAGTACTGGCAACCATGAGAGCAGACGGGGAATCCCTCCGAGAACCTAGTAAGTTGAAAACTCCCCTCAAAAAAGGGATTCTGCTTTATATTGTCATTTCCATAGAGATGTAGGTCATAACACGGAGGATTGTTGGGACTTAAAGAGAGAAATCGAATTCCTTATCCAAAAGGGAAGGCTGGGTAGATTTTTGAAGTACGGTACAAATGCCGAACGGGATAATGAGGGTAGAAGTAGTCGGACTGACAACTAGCGAAAGCCTTGGAAGCGAAATGACACGAACGATGGAGTGGGGCGAAACAGGAATGCAGACTACCGATGCGACACGAGAGGACGGTCCAGGGTAAGAGGTGACAGAAATGCCGGACAACAGGATGACCGACTGGTTAGGGTCATAAACATGATTTCTGGTGGTAGTGCAGCAAGAGGGTCCATCGTCAGAGTAAGAAAGAGGTATGCTAGGCAGGTCGCTAAAGACTTATCAGCAAAGAAAAAGAAGCAAAACGATGGGGTGATCTCGTTTGACGAATCTGATTTGGAAGGTATTATTTGTCCTCATGATGATGCATTAGTGGTCACCTTGAATATGGATGGTAGCGAGATAAAACGGGTAATGATTGACATAGGTAGCTCGGTCGACCTACTGTATTACGATGTATTTAAGCAGATGGAGATACCGGAGGAGCGACTACTGTCAATAGAGGGACCCATCAAAGGGGTAACAGGAACATCAACCTACCCTTTCGCTCGAGTCTTCTTGAAAGTAAAATTCGGATAAAAGCCATGTCAAATAGAGAGGAATGTTGAATTCTTAGTTGTGAATTTTGTAGGAGCGTACAATGCAATAATTAGAAGAGCCACCCAAAACGCCCTCAGAGTAATTATCTCAACCTACTATCAAGCAATGAAATTCTCAACATCTCATGGAGTCGGTATTGTCAGGGGTCAACAAAGAATCGCTAGGGAATGCTACGTGGTAGAAACGAGGACCCTTAATGGAGCGGTAGTTTTGACAAGTTCTCTTGATGTGAGAGCTGACGAAGAAACTGAGAAGATGAACCCTGTAGAAGAAACACGGCAGATCATATTGGATGAAGAAGACCGATCCAAATTCACAAATTTGGGTCCTTAACTTGAAAAAAGGCTTGCCAAAGAGATCACAGACTGTTTGGTAGAGAACATATCGGTCTTTGCCTAGGTACCGAGCGACATGCCTGGAATCTCTCGAGCAGTAACATCTCATTCTCTTGGTATCCGGAAAGACTGCAAGCCAGTCAAACAAAAAAAGAGGTGGCAAAGCAAAAAGAGGCAAGGGTGATCGAGAAAGAGATAGGAAAATTGCTTAATGCTGGGTTCATTCGGGAAGTCAAGTATCCAGAATGGTTGGCGAACGTGGTACTAGTGAAGAAGAAAAACGGAAAATGGAGAATGTGTATCGATTTCACTTATTTGAACAAAGCATGCCCAAAGGACAGCTTCCCCCTACCCAAAATCGATCAGCTGGTAGACTCTACATCAGGGCATGAGCTTCTCAGCTTCTTGGATGCTTTTTCTGGTTATCATCAAATACAAATGAGCCTTGAAGACGAAGAAAAGACAGTTTTTATAACCGACCAAGGTACGTATTGCTATCAGGTAATGCCGTTCGGTTTGAAAAATGCAGGGGCTACTTATCAGCGGCTCGTTATGGAAGTTTTTAAGAAACAGATCGATTGAACAGTTGAGGCTTATGTGGATGATAAGGTAGTCAAAAGCAAGACGGCCGCCGAACATGTGGAAGATCTTAAAGAAGTCTTCCTGACACTCAATAAATTCTAAATGAGACTAAACCCTGAAAAATGCGTCTTTGGTGTGGCATCTGGAAAATTTCTGGGATTCATGATTACTCAACGGGGGATTGAGCCAGAAAAGATTGAAGTTATCGTCAAATGCCCTCACCGCGAGGCTTAAAAGATGTTCAAATATTGACATGATGAATAGTTTCTCTGAGCAGGTTCGTCTCTAGGATGGGGGACAAGTGCCTCCCATTTTTCAAAATTTTAAGGAAGGCGAACGTGACCCATTTCCAATGGACATATGAGTGCGAGAGAGCATTTCAGCATTTGAAACAGTATCTGACCAGTCCGCCCATTTTGCAGAGCCCCACTGAAGGGGAGAATTTGATCATTTATCTGGTAGTTACAGAGGGCGATCAGCGCAGTTCTCGTTCGATCGGACGAAAATGAACAATTCCTGATCTATTATGTCAGTAAGGTATTGAACGGGCTAGAAGCGCAGTATGCACCTATTGAGAAGCTGGCCCTATCATTAATAACCGCAGCATGGAAACTCAGGCCCTACTTCCAGAGTCACACAATTGAGGTATGGACCGATCAACCCCTCAGGTAATGCCTTCAAAAGCCCGAAACCTCTGGGCAGTTAGTAAAATGGGCGGTAGAGTTGGGAGAGTTTGATATACACTATAAACCACGGACAATGATCAAAGCCCAAGTATTGGCGGATTTTGTTGCCGAAATGAATCAACCTACCTCGCAGAACGAGCAACGCTCTGCTTGGAGTTTATTTGTTGATGGTCGTCCAACGCTAAGGGATGCAGAGCAGGAGTGGTTTTGATCAGCCCACACCAAGAACAAAAGGTGGAGTATGCTCTCCGATTAGAATTTAGAGCATCCAATAATGAGGTAGAATACGAAGCTTTAATAGCCGGTCTTCAGTTGGCAAGAGAGATAGAGGTGAAATATCTGAAGGTGTACAACGATAGCCAAATAGTGGTCGGTCAAGTCATTGGACAGTATGAGGCAAAAGGGAATAATATGATCAGGTATTTGGAATTGGTAAAACAAGAGTTGAGTAATTTTGAGGAATACTCGGTCAACAGGATAGATAGGATGCAAAATGCTCAGGCAGATGCGCTTTCAAGATGGCTTCCGATCAAAGTGCAAGGAATAACATTTTGGTCGAGCGGATAGACCGGTCTAGCATTCAGAAAGCCAATGAATTCCTTGAAATAGATGCTGAACGATTAAGTTGGATGAAGTCGATCAGACAGTACCTTCTTAAGGGAACACAGCCGGTAGAAGCCCTGGGAGCCAAGAAACTAAGGGTAAAGGCTGGGGAATATGTAATTGTTAATGACATCCTATACAAGCGTTCTTATGACTAGCCTCTATTATGTTGCTTGAGCGAAAAAGAGGCAGAATGGGCAATGGCTGAAGTTCATAAAGGAATGTGTAGGAATCACTTAGGAGGCAAAATGTTGGCTCACAGATTGATCAGACAAAGGTATTATTGGCCGACAATGAAGAAAGATTGTCAAGAGAAGGTTATGCGATGTGAGGCCTGCCAGAGGAATAGCAACTTGTCTCATCAACCGACCGAGCAGTTGAAAATTGTAAGCCATCCCATCCCTTTTGCTCAATGGGGAATGGACATACTAGGTCCTTTTCCTCTCGGTCTTGGGCAGAAGAAGTTTTTGATAGTAGCAGTCGAATACTTCACTAAATGGGTAGAAGCGGAAGCAGTCGCCACCATTACTGAAAAGAAAATTGAAAACTTCATACGCAAGAATATACTGAGTCATTTTGGAATGCCTATGGTTTTGGTTACGGACAACGGTCGGCAATTTGATAATGACAAGTTCAAAGATTTCTGTCACCGACTGAAGATAAGGCTCCAGTTGACTTCAGTGGCTCATCCTCAGAGCAACGGTCTTGTGGAAAACACCAACAAGAAGATAATGAGCGCACTCAAGAAGCGCTTAGATGGACGTAAGACTTGGGTAGATGAATTAGATGAAGTGTTGTAGGCATACAGAACAACCCCAAACGGAGCCATAGGAGAAACACCGTTCAGAATGACCTTTGAGGCAGAGGCTTTGGTTCCAATAGAAGTGGTACTGCACAACCAGAGAGTTTCAAATTGTCAAGAAGAACGGAATAATGAAGCTCGCAGGGTAGAACTCGTACTTCTCAGTGAAGACAGAGACAGGGCAACCGCTCGTTCAGAAGCCATAAAAAAAGCAACAAAGTTTTCAAGATCGGTGGGTATGTTCTAAGAAAGGCTGAGGTGGCTGGGAAACATCCTGGAAAGATCGGTCAGACATGGGAAGGACCCTATCAAGTGGTCAAACAAGCCGGACACGGCTCTTACATTCTGCGCGACATGAACGACAAGATTCTACCGAGGCCCTGGAATTCTCAAAACCTGAAGACATTTACTAATAGATAAGCTTTACTTCATTTATTTCTTCGTTTTGTACTTCATTATTGTTCATGCACTTATAAATGTAACTAGTGGGTACCATTTTCCTGGCTTTGCTAGTCAGGTTTTTTAACGACCCACGCCCTTATAATCATCAATAAAGGGTTTCAAACTTCTTGACAGAAAAAGTCTCATTAAGTTGGGCTAAAGGGAGATCATTCTATCGACTGGTTGTCATTAACATCGTTCGGCCAGGTTACCAAGATTGGATCTTGGAACCAAGCAATACCAAAAGCCAAAATCTTGGATCACTCGGCCTTAACATCGTTCGGCCAGGTTATCAAGACCGGATCTTGGAACCAGGCGATACCAAGAAAACAATCTTGGATCGCTCGGCCTCATCATCGTTTGGCTAGGTTCCCAAGACCAGATCTTGGAACCAGGCGATACTAAGAAAACAATCTTGAATTACTCGGCCTCATCATCGTTCGGTAAGGTTACCAAGATCGAACCTTGGAACCAGGCGACACCAAGAGCCAAAATCTTGGATCGCTCGGCCTTAGCATCATTCGGCCAGGTTCCTTCGCATCGTTCAGCCGAACCTCACGACAAATCGATGTGTATCGAACGCACTCATCCGCTGCCTATTATTTGAAAAAACAATCCCTTATACGAAACCAATGGCAGTCTAATCTTAATAATAAGAAAGGTTTCATTTCCTTATATATTTGTTCTGGTCACAAACCCGACCAGATGAGCTTTGAAGGTCCTATCACATAAGTCACTCTGGCCCTTCGATAGGGGGAGAAGTACCAGCAGCTAGATCGGCAGGAGAAGTAGTTTCAGAAGTTGGCAAAGCAACCGAGACAGGATCGGGGTCTGTAGGAGCAACCGGAGAGACACCCTCACGAGCTCGCTCCTCTTCCTCATCTGAACTGAGGTCCATCAGCTCATCCGGTAATGTCTCTTCGTCTTTCTCAGCTATCTCCTTTACCTCCTCGAGAGAAAGGTCGAGCTCTGAGGGAAGCATTGGCTCGGAAAAATCCTCGAATGAAGAACCATCTGACCCATCAGTGACGAGAGCGCTATGGCAATTTCTCAGGATAGAAAGAGCCAAATCGCAAGCCAATTCTTTGCATTCATCATTTAAAATCTGCTCTTTCCATCGTTTGATTGCCTCAATCCTCTGCTCTTTGACAGAGCTTTGTAGCTCAAGCAATTTTCTCTCAACGGTTTCTCTCTGCAGCACCAGTTCTTGGCAGTCACGGAGGACTCTCAAACGGAGCTCTTTTTCCATATTTGCTTTAGAGTTGGCATTGAGAACTTCTTCCTTCATGTCCTCATTATTGAGCTGTAATGCTCGGCACTCTTTATCCCGCTCGTCCCTTGACGCAATCGCTCTGTTCTTCTCCTCCTCTACCTCTGAAAGTTGAGCTCTCAAAATGTTCACCTGGTCAAGAAGATCTTTAATCTCTTGGTCTATTGATCGGGTGACTTCAGCAAACCGATCAATACGATGGTACATTCCAGAGGTGAACGCCAGATCGTACGATGAAGAACTTTATTAAAAAAAAGGTGGAGATTACCCTTGCTAAGCCGTGCACAAGACTAGCCATCATCTTCTTGTCACCCAACAAATCCAAAAAACTTTTCGTTCGCAAGAGGAACAACCTTCTGGGCAATGTGAAGAGCAACATTGGTGTCCCTAAGCGATGCAGTCTTATTTAGACTGATCGTGGACACCCACTTTTCAGAGCTGGACACTTGCTCCTTCCCCTTACCTTTGTCCAATTGGCAGGGCGACCAAGTGGTCTTCTTTCTTTTGAGTGGCCGTTCCACCTCTTTTTCCATAACCGCTCGGTCCTTACTTGCCGATCGAGTCAGCAGCGCTGTAGACTTGTCAGGTGCAGTTGGCTGAGTAGACTTGTCAGGCGCAGTAGGCTGAGCAATATTTTTGCTGACCTCCACCTTCTTACTTCGCTCCTTCGTCTTCAGGGAAGGTCTAGCGACTTTGTGATGGCTTTTGGATTTGGGAGAATCGGAGGGCGAGGTGAGATTCTTGAGTTTCACCATGGCTACACAATTATAGAAGTAGGTTAGAAATTGAAACTAATATTCATGAATGCAACATGAAATGTAAACTACGAGGAGTCAACCAGAAGGGGCAGTTTCTTCTTCTAGCCCGTTAATTCGAGGTGGGGGATTAATTAAAAAGGCATTGACCGATGCCCCTCCACGATACCCTAGAATAAGACTGTCGAAACCATACCGACTGAGCACCTTAATTCGATCGATCACTTCCCATTCCTTTCTAGTAAAGGACAAATTAGAAGTGTCATTCCATTGCTCGGTCAAGGGATATTTCCACGGCCTGGACTCAAAGGTAGATCCCGGGGGCCTCACAAAGAAGTACTTCGTTTTCCAGGCCTTGACTGACGAAGTTGTTCTAGCAGGACGATACCTTGCGTCTTTATACTGGAGATGACGGATCCCGGCCCCGGTGCTTGAGCTTTGATTCATCCTCAAAAAATGCCGCAGAATACCGATCGATGGGGGGCACCCGACATGATGGCACAGCAGGGCGAGATCGTTAATGAACCTTCAACCATTTGGGAGAATCTGGCTCGGTATTAATTTATAAGCGTAGCATACCTCATCGATGATTGGGGCATATGGAAGCCTCACACTACCGATCGAGAAAAAACTGTTTGAAACAGCAAAATAGCCTCTCATATTTCTATAAATCCACTCGTTCTTGCCGGCCAACCTGGGCCCCCAGGACAAAGAGATATTATTTTTGATGACCAATTGGTTCAATTCCTTTTCGGTCATCGTTGATCGGTCACTCGGTGGCTCTTCAACGACTTGCCCATCTTTCCGGTCACTCGTCGAGACTTCTTCATTTTTCTCTGTGTCCGACGCTTCATTTCCCCCTGTCTCCGGCACCTCCATCGCTTCTGCCGCTCTTTCAAGCGACCCGACAATTTGTAGAGCACTTTTGGCGGCCAGTTCTTGGCGGAGCTCTTTCTGGGCCGTATCTAATTGTTCGTTAAGTCCCGTAGACGTTTGCGATGAAGATTGGCGAGGAGACGATGAAGAAGAGGAGGAGGAGGAGGAGGAGGTGGTTTCCTCCCTACGTCTAAATTCACCCCTAAGACTAGTGGACGACATGATTACAAAAAGGAAGTTTATAGGATGAGGAGAGGAGAGAGGACGTGCCTAGTTCAGTGACTGAAGTTTGGAATATGGACGGCGGTGAAAGGGAAGTTCTGATGACTGCAGGCAAAGAGATGAAGAATAAAGAGAACAGAGGCTGGAGAATCAAATACGCGTGAAGGAAATTTGTCAATTCCAAGCATTTATCACAAAGATCAACTGAATGGGCGCACCAATCGAAGTTGGACGCGTGGCAAAATCTGAGCCGTGACGAATTAGGGTTGTCAGATACCTGGAGCGGCGCAGCAGTTGAAAGGACGTGACACTTCATTTCAAAATTTTGAAAATCTGTCAAAGGACACGTGCCGTAAGTGACGATTAAACCTAGCGCTCTGACTAGACGTCGATGTCCAACCGTTCGAGCCTATCACGAGCTATCATGCAGACTAGCCACACAAGCCTTATGTACTCCATCGATCCTTCTCCCTGATCGGACTTGAGGAGTAGGGGGGCTTATGGTTGAGTCGGTCGTGCTAGGCCCAAGCCTAACCCTAGAACGGCACGCAGGCCGATCGACCCATTCCCAGATGATGACCTAACCCCAGCAGGTATTCACTATATAAGATCACTAGCTCATCATGACGCAGGTATGAGACCAGAACCCTAATACTCTTTATTCACAACCACAGTAACTATCACCAAAAAACTAACTTAGGCATCGGAGGGGCTGGCCGGCGATCAACTCCCGGTGTGCCTTTTATTGTTTTTGCAGGTATTTCCTAGTTAAAGCTAACTGAACTCATGGATCCAAACAATGGCGCCCAGCTTCAGCAAAATCAGACTGAACCACCTACTTAATGAAATTGTCCTATTTGGGACATTTTCATTGGTAGGATTGATAGTTCTTCTGTACTTTTGGATTGGGCGATGATAGAAATGCTTAAGAATCCAAAAACAATGGAAAAGGCACAGGCAGAGATTAGAGAAGTCTTTGACAAGTTAGGAAAAGTTGACGAATCGAATCTTCATCAATTGAAGTACTTAAAATCAGTAATCAAGTAAACATTAAGGTTGCACCCTCCTATTCCTTTGCTGCTAAGGGAGAACAATGAAAAAGTGGAGATCAATGGACATGAAATACCTGCCAAAACTAGGATTACCGTCAACGCTTATGCAATTGGAAGGGATCCAGTTATCGGACTGAGGCAGAGAAATTTTGTCCTAAGAGATTCCTTGATAATGCACAGATTTTGAGTTTATTCCATTTGGAGCTGGAAGGAGGATTTGTCCCGGAATACAAACAGGTATAGCCATTGTTGAACTTGCAGTTGCAAATTTGCTGTATCATTTTGATTGGAAACTGCCGAATGGATTGACTCCGATAAATCTTGACCTGTCTGAAACTCATGGAGCTGTAATCCACAGGAAAGATGACCTCTACTTAATCCCTACTGTATATTATGTGTAGCTTACTGGGAAAGTACGACGATGATAATGATTATTAATTAAAAATAAAAGGAGCATTTTATTTTGTTAAAATATTTTTATTATTTAAATAGTGATATTCATTAACAACCACTAAAAAATACTTATCAATATTTTTCTTTAATAGAAACACAAGCTTTTGTAAAATATGCGACTTGTTTTAACATGATATCGCTGAATAATTAGTATTTCAAACACACATGTTATATATAAGTTGTATCTTTATTTTTTATATTACATAAAAATAATTGAAGTAAAATTTGATTAACATGTTTAAACATAATTTTAAAATTAGGGTTGATTTTAAATTTTAAATTTGTAGAAATTGTTTATTTTTTTAAATTTCATTCCAATACATATGAGATCAACCTTTAAGTAAACAAAAAGTAGAAGGAACTTGAATTGAAGTTATACCAAGTAACTCTTATATTAGAAGATAACAACCTCAAAGAATAAAAAACTCGGATACATTACAAATGGCAGTCAAACAAGAAAATAAGAGAATGGAATTTATTGCCCATCGTTCAATTACGTCTACCAATCTGAAAATGTTTAAGAGAGGCCAGTGGCTCAGAGATGAGAAGATGAGACTTGTGCGGTGAGCTTAATATTGCCGTTACACCTAACAGTATACTTTTTTTTATATATCAGAATTTTTTATTTCTTTATCATTAATTGCAATAGAAAAATAAGAAAATTAAAATAATTAACAAAAAACGCAGAAGTGATACACAAGATCCAAAACTCTACATTAGAAGATGACGCGACAGCAAAGTTGCTCATTCGACAGAACGCTGAAGTCCTTTCGTTTCTCGAGCGGAACGAAGAAACATTAGGGACTCACATAAGCCGGATAAGATTTATACGTTCCATATAAACGTGTGGATATAAACAGGTGGATAAATATGTGTATAAAATTAAACGGCGGCGCAAGATCTCGTTCCACATGACATAAGCATAAGCAAGCATCGGTGAGAAGCAATTCTACAAGGAAATAGGTCTTCTGTTCCTGTATTCTGATTCCACCCTAATTAACAAGTTCACTCCACTTTTCCTGTTTTCCATGGAGCTGCTCTCTTTCCTCCAAATCTCTTCCATCTTGCTGGGACTCTTCTACGTGGTTTTAAGGATATCTACAAAATTAAGAACAAACAGGAGATCCACGTTCAAGATACCCCCAGGACCGTGGCGCCTACCAGTGATAGGGAACCTACACCAGCTTGCAGGCCATTTGCCCCATCACATCCTAACACAATTAGCCAAGAAATATGGTCCTGTTATGCGTCTTCAGCTTGGCGAAATTTCCACCATCGTTATTTCTTCTGCAGAATTTGCAAAAGAAGTGATGAAGAATCAGGACACTATCTTTGCAACGAGGCCCTATATGTTTTCTCTATCTATCTTAACTTACGGTTACAAGAACATATCTTTAGCACCGTATGGAGAGTACTGGAGACAAATGAAGAAACTTTTCATTTTGGAGCTACTAAGCGGTAGACGTATGACAGATGTAAGCTAGTTCGTGGTTGTGCAGTGAGAAATGACAGCTGGTGGTTGTGCAATTAATAAGCACGTGCA
>JAOQMR010007044.1:0-10767 GCA_027563865.1 Erythroxylum pelleterianum | reverse complement strand
AAACTCCAAGCTGGGAGCTGCTCATCTTTCGAGCTGGGCTGGTTCATTTCTGCGATGAAGTCTGCCAATACTTGTGCCTTGATTGTAGTCCGGGGTTTATATGCTATGTCGAACTCTCCCATCTCTATCGCCCATTTAACTAAGCGTCCGGATGTCTCAGGCTTTTGAAGGCATTGCCTGAGCGGCTGGTCGGTCCACACCTCAATGGTATGGCTTTGAAAATACGGCCTTAGCTTCCTTGCCGCAGTTATTAAGGAGAGAGCTAACTTTTCTATAGGTGCGTACCGTGTTTCTGGCCCGCTCAACACTTTGCTGACGTAGTAGACTGGGAATTGCTCCCTACCATCTGATCGAACCAAAACCGCACTGACTGCCCCCTCAGTGACTGCTAGATAAATAATAAGCGTTTCGCCCTCTATGGGGCTTTGCAGGATAGGCGGGCTCGTTAGATACTGCTTCAGGTGCTGAAAGGCTCTTTCACACTCGTCTGGCCACTGAAACTGGGCTGCACCCGCTTTTCTTAGCACTTTGAAAAAAGGAAGGCATTTGTCCCCCAGCCTGGAGATGAACCTGCTTAGGGAGACTATTCGCCCGGCCAGTACCTGTACATCTTTCACACACTGCGGCGAGGGCATTTGGATAATGGCTTCGATCTTCTCCGGATTAGCTTCAATCCCCCGCTGAGTTATCATAAACCCCAGGAACTTTCCAGATGTCACACCAAAGACGCATTTTTCTGGATTCAGTTTCATCTGAAAGTTATCAAGGGTCTGGAAGACGTCTTTCAGGTCTCTCACATGTTCAGAGGCCGTCTTGCTTTTGACCACCATGTCGTCTACGTATGCTTCAACAGACCGACCTATTTGTTGTTTGAAGACTTGCGTGATAAGTCGCTGATAAGTGGCCCCCGCATTCTTCAAGCCGAACGGCATGACTTGATAGCAGTATGTGCCCTGGTCGGTTATGAAGGCGGTCTTCTCTTCGTCCTCGAGGCTCATTCGGATTTGGTGAGAGGCGTGTTCTTAAGAACAACAAAACCCTGAGGTCACAGGTTCGACTCCCATCTCCCCCTACGGGTTGTGGAGAGGGTTCCCTAAAGAACCTGGCGACCAGAGGGGACAAAACCTGGCCGGTGAGGGTCCCGGCCCAAACCAGTAAGGATTAGCATCCTGTTGGGTTGCCGTAGGTAATCGATCAGATCTGATAGATATTCCTCCAACACAACATAGATCATTGAAGCATTTTTTTACGGAATAATTCTTAAAGTTCCAATTTTGTTGTTATGAACAAACATTATTATATAAAAATGATTACAATTATACTGTGATAGATTGTTTAGATTTTGGGTGATTTCTCAGGGATTTTTGCAGTCATGGAACGAAAGAAAGGAGGAATAAGTAAGGCAGAATCTTTGGAATTGAAGAAGGAAGGAAATTAGATTGCATTGTATAATAGTCTTATTTGCATCTGAAGCTTATGATTCTTTGACGGCCAAAAGTTCCTGGTTTACCTATAATATTAGATTTCATTCATATTTCATCTGCCTATTCATTAATAGTCGTCTATATCAGGTTTTTTAATATGTTCACTGCTCTTTCTATTGAAAAGCTGGAGAAGGTCATGAAGGGACTATGGCCAGTGAAGATGATCGGTCCAATGGTGCCATCTGCCTACCTCGACCAACAAATTGAAGGAGATACAGCTTATGGGGCAAGTCTGTGGGAACCAACCACTGATCAGTGCCTGAAATGGTTAGAGACAAAACCATCTGGGTCTGTCCTATATGTGTCTTTTGGAAGCATGGCAAGTGTATCAGATGAACAGGTTCAAGAAATAGCATGGGGTCTTAAAGCAAGCAACAGGCCCTTTCTGTGGGTTCTTAAGGGGTCAGAGAACAAGTTGCCAGGCGAGTTTATGGATTCAATTGGAGAGACGGGGCTTGTTGTGACGTGGTGCAACCAACTACAAGTTCTTGCTCACAAAGCTGTCGGTTGCTTTGTCACGCATTGTGGATGGAATTCGATATTAGAGGCATTGAGCCTCGGGGTGCCAATGGTATGTGTGGCTCAAGGTACTGATCAGCCAACTAATGCCAAGTTTGTGGAGGATATATGGAAGGTGGGAGTGAGAGCCAAGAGAAACGAAGAGGGGATCCTGACTAGGAAAGAGCTTTACGGGTGCATAAGCCAAGTTATGGAAGGAGAGAGTAGTAGACAAGTTAGGGGAAATACCAACAAATGGACAGAGCTTGCCAAGAAAGCTGTCAGCAGAGGTGGAAGTTCTGATAGGAATATTAGTGAATTTTTGGCGAAGATGATGGAGAGAAACAAAGCATAGTTGCCACTATCCTTCAAGAATCAATGAAATGGAGCTAAAGTTCACTTGCTTGGTCGACGACTGAGAATCATTAAACCTACCAGGAAATGATACTAAGTTATAAAAGAATTCAAATAACAGCCAAGCATTCACTTGTTTTCGTTACATTCAACTCAAGTTTACATATTCTGTTATGCTTGTCTCCTGAACCATGATATCTGAAGCAGTTCACGTATACAAAGTACCTTCTTATGACCCACGAAACGCAAATGTACAAGGGTGAAAAGGTCACGTTTGTATTTATGTGAAAAATCAGGTCACGTCACAATCAGAAAAAGACTACCCAACACATTTTCCTGTGAAGAGAGGCAAGTACTTGTCCGCAAGGTCACGGCAGACCATTGCAAGTGATCGAGCTAGGCAGATGTCACGAATAACTATAAATAGGACTGCAATTGATCGAGCTTCAGATGTCACGAATAAGTATGAAAAACCTCACATCTTACAGGAACTGCTGCCACCGCATGCCTCATCCTGCGAGAGAAATCAAAATTCCGTCCATCTCTCAAAAGACCAAATACCTCCCAATCAACAAAAGCTTTTCCAGCAAGAGCTATGCAACCTAACATACTAGGAAAGATGGCAACAGTGCTTTTTTCTGGCAAGTGCTAACTAACAAATGAAATTCATGTACATATACTACTTATTTTCTCTCGCTCCCCGAGAGCAATAGGGTATACAGTATAATTCCCAGATAGCTGGGATTGTCTTGGAGATAAGAGGAAGGCTATCTCCAACTGCATAACCCCATATTGGCTTGATGCCTTTCTAGACTTAAGAAAGGTCTCCTAAAACATTTCCTATATGATTATATGTAGACATTTTAAAGTTCAAGGTCATATCAGGTGGAGCACTCGTTTGTTTAAAGGAAATTTGAAAGCCTCGTATGCAAATCCAAATCAATAGAACTGCTTTCCTGCCACCATCTTGGAGCTACTTTATTGATTAGTATTTATGTTTTTTACTGAACAGGAATTTACTCTAATATTTACTTGCCCAAATAAAAAGGTTATCAAAACACGAACAGAATAGTTAATAATGGGAAAATTCTTTAACATTCCTACCTTTTTCTTTCGCGCTTCCAGAATTTCTTGCAATGGTGGTCGGCCTGAAAGTAAAAGAACCGTGTGGTTGAAACATTATAGCAAGGAAAGAATAGTAGACTACGAATGGACACTGAAATGGGGGTAAGAGGTATATTATACCAGTTATTTGAAGACGATACTTAGCCCAGACACCATAAATAGCATCAACTATAGTTCCTATCTGTAAATAGCATGATTTCCTGTCACTGGTAAGTGGAAATAGAAAATAACAAGTTCAAAAGGAAAATACTAGATCTAGGAAACTGCATTCTTAAAGATTGATGCTTACAGGTTCCCATTTGGTGATGGCATAAACCCATCCAAGACCAACTTGTTCATACAGTTTCCTGAATGCCTGCAGAAGTTGTCAAGATAAAAGTCATCAGTTCTGAACGGCTTAACTTATAGTGCCCCAGCACTCATAGATGAACCGACTAGTTTCAATATATCCCTATATTTAGTATATCCGGTCTTTATTGTTTATATATGTGAAGCAGCTTCTTCACCTTATTAATATCAGTGGCAACAAATCAGACCATCAGAGCAAGAACTCTGAATTAGGCATTAATGACACTTGATTTTCTATTTAGGCAATGGCACTGATTAAGGCCTCAAAACATTTTTAGCACTCTAAAACTTACTTTAGGTTATGTTCGGTTGGACATGAGGTTTTTAATGGAATAGAATAGTTTATAATGGAATGAAGTGTAAATGGATGTAATATTAAAAAAATGTTGTTTGAGAGGGATGGAAAGGTTCATAATGTAATATAGTGAATTGTTGTTTGAAAGAAAGGTTCATAATATAATATAGATGTTGTTTGAAAGAAGAGTTCATAATGTAATATAGTAAAATATTGTCTATCATTTTACATTCCATCCTAAACTTTCCAAATCGGAGTTAACTTATTTTTACTGTTTAAGATGAAATAGGATGTAATGTGAAACACTCCCCTTCTATCATATTCATTCCATTTTATTATAAACTCTCCTCTCAAACGATAGGAATAATATTTCATTCCATTAATAATCACCCAACCAAACATAGCCCTAGACAACTAAAAGCAAAATTTATTGAAAGGATGAACTTGCTTAAATTGCTATGCTTGCAACTGTCCAATCATAAACTTCTATATAGTATGCAAGCATCTAAAGGAGTTCTGAGTAGCTCCCTGATGGTTGGACTGAATCATGAAGGAAGTAAGGACTTAATAACAAAACGGCACAATCTGTTAGTCATCCATCAATTAAGAAGCAGGCATTAACACTAATCTAGAACCAGACGTGTTAATATAGAACCAGACCACTTAAAGAGTTAAGGCTTACTTCCACATCTGTGACCACTGTTCCATCTGAAAGGATTGCGTGAATTCTTCCCATAACCTACAAAGAAAACAACCACCCTTACAACTGCTACTGTAAATTCTTCAATAAAGACTATAATACTGCAGCATTGTAGAAACAGTTGATATACAGTCTTGTAATCCAGTCCTTGATTGTCCTCTGGAGAGTATTCATCGGAGCTTATGTCTACAAACTTGATAGTACCATAGCTTTTATTCCTCTCCCTTAACATATTGACCTGACATTGGAATTTAGTTTCACAAAGAAGCTAAGTTTCTAAAGCCAATGGAAAGTAAACAATCGGAATTCATGTGTCACTAAGTTGCATACCTCCCGCATGCAAAGTGGGCAATCTCCATCGTACAGCATTTTAATCTTCCAATTCTCTGGCAAGTTTCCCTCACTTTCTTTCTTTTTGTTTATAGCATCCACGGTAGCCTCATGCACTGCACGTATTGGTCCTATTGGATATCTGAACTCTGCAAATAAGCAATCAGCCACATTCACAACAATTCATCACCGCTTTAACAACACAAGAGATCAACCCAATTCAGAAATCTTCCAGAACAAGAAAATGATGCACCTACGAGAACAAACTGATTCCAGAAACTAATCAAAATAGCGGGTATAAAGACGAACAATATACTTGCCGGTTTGAAAACAGAAGTGTGAGCCAGATAGCTGGAGGGGACGTGAAGGGAATTGATGAAATCTGAAGCTCAAACGGTTGGTAATTGAGTTGATAACAAGTTGGTTTCTTTGTCTAGCTAAATTGCACACTCTCATCGCCATCTTACGTTGTGTGGCTTCGAAACCACAAACCAGAGTTATGTGTTGGCCTAGGATTCAGAGAGTTTAGTTTCATTCGTAGGTACTCCTTCACGTACGTGGCAATTTAAGGACTCACTAAAATTTACAAGATTCCCATGCGCTCCTGTCCTAATGTTTGTGGTCCAAAATAATTAGTATCTTTTATTTAAAATAAGTGTCGTTTTAAAAAAAATGCACATTTATTAAGACAGTTAATGAAATATCTGATATACCCTTATTAATTACATATTAAAGTGCCTTGAAAATATAATCTGTATAATTAAGATGTGAGAAATTAAAGGATAATTTTAGAAGTAAAATCATAAATATGCATAAAAAGTTACAAACGACATTTATTTTCAATAATTAAAATTCTTCTAAAACGACACTTATTTTAAATAGAAAGAAGTAGTAATTTGTTAATTGAAATTCTGTTTCTGTAGAATAAGTTAGTTTGAGGGTTAAATTCTACATGTTAATTAATTAATTAGAGGGTTAAAGATGTAAGAAATGTATTATCGTATTTGCAAAGAAAGCCCTTGTTAAGTTTGGTCGCTTTCATCTCTCTGAATCGTGGCTGCTTCCCATATTGAGCTGACCCAATAATGGCCTTCCTGCTCAGAAATTCCGTCATTTCTTCTCACTTTCGATCTCACTCTCAGGTAAGTATAGAATAATTTCTATTTCCGTTTATGGGTACTTTTTGGTTTCAGTTTTTTCTGTCTCCATCACTCGTTATTATGTTCTGAAACTTTCATTTGAACAAATTGAAGAAGGCAGATGAGTCTGTATCCCTTTCGCGTCGCGGATTTCATATAGAACCAGGGCCTCGCGAGAAAGCTGTGAGTTTTTCTTGGTTAACATTGTTAACGATTTTCTTTCATTGAATAAACGATTGAAAGCTTTGTTCTTTTCGATATTAAGGAATGGAAATGGTATGCATGCCTTTGGTATTTTTTGAAGCTCTAGCGGTAGCAGAGTCGTGGGTGATTTACTTCATTTGATAACTTTGCAGCTATTGGCAGAAGACCCAGCGCTTAAGCGATTCAAATCTCATAAGAAAAGTGTGAGGGTGCTTAAAAGAGTTGGAGATGTTCTAACCATTGTTGTTGTGGCGGGTAAGCTGGTGTTTTTTTGCTACTTATATGCAGCCATTCATTCCTTAGCATTTGGAGATCTTCAAATTTGGAAGGGATCAACCCATACAACAATCAGTGATAGTGTTTTCTTAGGGACTCAGTAAGAGAAGACTTCCATCACAAAAGTCGTATGAGTTTAGGGATCCATTGTTTGTCTGTAAATTCCATCTGAGACTGAAATAATTGTGTGGTACATGGTTAAAACAAGTTATTATGAGTTAGGCTCTCTTTACTAGAGCTTTATAGAGTTTGAATTTCAACTCCTGGAAAAAGTACAGAATTTGAGTGTTAGATGGAAGCTAAATGCCATCTTGAAATTTATCTCCACTGTCGATCCTTCGATTCTGCTAATATTTGCATTCGTTGGGTGCTTGTAGATGATAAATTTTCAAACTTACTGCATGTTAATAAATAGCATCAAACTAAATCGATTTTGCAAAGTTGGTTGTTGGCCTTTTTGACACTCATAAATGGTGCTCCTTCTTCCACCTTTTTTTTTTGTGGCGTGAATGCTCAGGGTGAGGGCTTCAATTCTATTCAGGCTTGTTTCTTAGTTCAAACTTGAACCGCTGAATAGTAGAATAAAATACTTGTTAGGAAGTACCAACCCGCTGCTTCTATTCTTCACTTTTCCTTTCGTGCCATTTAACAGTTCTGTCTTTGAGGTGATACAGTTTCCCTTTGATTTGGACCTGATAAGTTAGTAGTTTCCTTACTTACCAGTTTATATCGTCTTTCATTTGACTGAAAATATCTATTCTGCTAGAAAGAGCATCATTTTATTGGTTTACCCTAATCTTTAAATGCTGAGATCCCTATGGCATTCACGTAACCTCTTGATTGAATCTCGCTTTAAGGAGATTTCTCAAGTAGCAGAGCATGGAATTGAGTAGGAAAGTTAAAAGAACATAAATTAGCAACTCATTCATCAATTTTGACTACCTTCTATTGTTCTATCACATCATACATAGACATGTTATCTACTTACTGTGCTGCTCTTCAACTTGTTTTGATGCCAGTGCCACTCTCATTAGTTGAAAGCGGTTCCTCAACAGATCTCTTTAACTTGTTCTTTTGGTTGATGCCCTTTGTTCTTTTTTTTTTGTTTTGTTTTTGAAAGAGTGCCCTTTGTTCATTTAAACTGTAGAACATGTGCATCTTGTTAGGGAGTCACCAAGAATTGCAGTCTCCTTTCATAAGTTTCTTGTTGGCCGGTCCATAGGCTATGATCTCACTTTCTTTTGTTGTATATGTGTCTCAGGTTGTTGCTATGAAATTTATGTCAGAGCAGTAATGAGGGAAGAGGCCAGGAAACAGGCAAAGGATAGCACGTAAGAGTTTGTGCAACTCTAACATCTGTTTTCCTATGTTTTGTATCTCTTGTCCAATAAGCAGTATATTTTTCTTGTGATCAAATTATTTGCTACGAATGCCTTTTCTTCTATGCTGAATTTTCTTGAATGAAGTTTGTTTCGAGTCAGTGATGAAATAATATTATGCTTTTTAATGTGAAACAACTTACTTTTGATGATGTTGGCCCTTAGTTTGCATTGTTCTAATGTGCAGACGTTGTTTGTACTTCAATTTATTATTATTGTTATGAAAAAAAAGCAACAAAGATCCAATGGTCTCAGCTAAGTGAACCTGTAAGAAACTTTTGTAGTTCACTGGATATGTGAAAAACCATGCATATTTGGTATAATGGACATAAGCATGTTGCACATTCTGTCTGCTGCAACACAGTAAAAGCAACCAGTGGTTAGGGGAAGTTTGGGAAAAGAAGTGTTGGTGTAGGCTCTTGGGCATGATCGCAATGTCGTGTTTGCTTTAGTTCATAGTGTCAAAAGGTAAATAAAGTTGGCCACCAGTAAAAACAATCAATAGAAAATATGGGGAGGTATGAACTGATCAATCACTTCTACAAAAGTAAGTTGCCAACATGAAAAAGAGCAATAAAGAATTGTCACTTTTGTAGTAGAACATAACTTGGTCTATACACTGAAGTTGTCCTCGGTTTCAAGGATGGCAACGGGACCAATCGATCTGGATATGAGAATGAAAATGATACCAAGTTACATCTAAAAAATTTTGTTTAACTATTAATACCTAATAATTACATATTATATAAAATTTAAAAATGAATTCTTTTTATATATAAAACTTATTTTAGTTTTTATGTATTATTTTATTAAAATCAATAATTAAAAAATCTAAATGGGTTCAATCGTAAAAATCTTAAATCAGTCAACTTTTCAGTTCGGTTCTTAACTTTCCGGTTCGATTTATTTTAATAACTCTTGTTGTTAAAAATCGATCAATTTATTAATTAATTGGTTGATTTTTATAAATTAATAAGTTTTTATTAAACTAAAATAAATCAATTAATTCTCATTTAATTATATATTTTTTAATTAAACTTTAAATTCCTTTATAGATAAGAATAATATCTTTCAATTATATTTCAAATTCTTTAGTTATTTCTATGACGGCCTAATATTGATTGAATCTCCTAAATCTTAAATATCTTGTCCTATCAATTTAACTTTCAGTCCGATTTTTTAAAAATTGGATAAAATAAATAATAAAATATTTATAATTTTTATTTATCTATAGTATATATTTTTATTATTTATTTAAATTTTACTTATTTTGAACAAATTTAGTACAAAATAAATTATATTATAATAAATAAAAATAGAAACACAAAAGTTAACTTTATAGTTTTTATAATTTATGAAAATTGGAAGAGAAAGGCAATTAAGGGCCAAAATTTCAATCTCAAAATAATTTAAAGACGGAACTATGATAGCTTGAACAGCCATCAAACAGTCAGACTCCACAATGACTTGATTTGTTTTTCTTTTAACCACGAAAGTGCTTCTCTTATCGACATAAATTCAGCAATAACTGCATCAAATAAGGAAGAATAATGACCAAAATAGCAGCAGCAAGACACCCTCTTTCATCCCTAAGCACAGCAACAAACCCCGTAGCCTTCTGTTCTTTAAAAACAGACGCATCGACGTTACGTTTTAAAAAACCTTCCGGCGGTTTAATCCAGCTAGAACTGGTAGGACATAAGCCACCAGATGTAACAATAACCCTCTCATAAACCCTCCAAGAATCCTGCCAATCTTTAAGAAAATTATCAGCGAAATTAACAATCACAGTGGAGGGAACAATTTTACCTTTTCCACCAAGGACCAAATTTCTTTTGCTTTAGGACACTCCATTAGCACATGATTGATATCTTCTTCTTGGCCACAAAAGTCACATGCAGTGATGAGCGTGACCCCCTTCTGAAGGAGACGGTCTTTGCAAGGAATAAACTCCCAAAGACATTGCCATGTGAAATCCTTGATCTTTGGGGGAATAGGCAAGTTCCACAGACGATTCCACGGCCTCTCCACAAAGAGGTTGACAATATCAGTAAACAAAGTAAGAGCTAGTTTGTATCCTATTTTGACTGAATAGAGACCATCTCGACTATGATGTCATATCAGTTGATCAAGGGGCTTTGAAAGAGCAATTGGGATCCTGGACACCCGCCTGATGTCATAAGGAGTTAGCAACCCTTCTAGTAGCTGTACGTCCCAACCAGAACCAGACTCATTGAATAGCTCTCGCACTTTAAAATTACTTAAGTCTTGAATGGGAGGGGAGGTAATGAAAAAATTGTTTGCTTCTGAAAAATCGAAGGAGGTTAATTTCGCAAACTATCCGCAAATTTCTTTGGCACCAATAAATCAGAAAAATTAAAAGAGCAAAAAATAAATCAACACCAAAAATTTGGTAACGCAGTTCAGCACACCTTGCCTACGTCTGCGGGGCCCTCACCCAGTTTAATCACTTTCACGAAAGTACAATAGAATTACCCAAGGCTTTACAAAACCGACCCACTCAACCCTTGATACTATCACTCAACCTCACTTCCCGTGAAAGCTAAATACACTTGAGATAAAAGAAGACAACTTCCCGAAAGGTTAAGCTCCACTGAAATAGATCTGGAAGTCG
>JAOQMR010007034.1:0-10768 GCA_027563865.1 Erythroxylum pelleterianum | reverse complement strand
TCAACAAACTCAACAATAATAAATCGATCAAGCGCAGAGATTAAATAAACATAAGAAATTCACGAAAACAATTAAACTCAAGGAATCTCACGAACTACATGCATCAAACGTAAAGTACCCTGACTAGATTAAACATTTAGCCACACATAATTCTAGTCTCTAACAATTAAAATTAAAATTGATAATTAAAATTAAAATTAAATCTCACTGAACTAAATCAGCCCACTGTCCTCTTCTGTTCTCCAGACCAAGTTCCTGCCGCGAGCTATCTCCCCAGTACCGTCACTGTTGCGATAATAAAAATCGATTCCCTCTTTAAACTCCAAGCTGCCGTAATCTGTCGTCGTCCACGCACAGTCTCCTCTTAATACAGCCGCAAACTTTGACTATTTTCCTCTCCAAGTTCTCTGCTCACCGCCTCGAAGTTGCCGCAATGTTTGTATGTTAATTCTGCCCAAAACTTAAGGCTGCCGTCTCTCTCTAATAACTTGCCTCTGTTTTAATTTGCTTATGCTGGTGAATGGACAATTAAGCTTGTGTCTTGCGTGTTGTTCAGCTGAACTGCGTTTGCGTTTATTTTACTTGCGCCTCTAATTCTTCTCCTTGTGCGACATCGTTCCTGTAGCTTTGATTGGGCAATTAAAATGTCTCTAGCTTCCACTTCAAATTGCATCACCTTGTATTTCGTCACCTAAAACATGCAAAAACATAAATTACCATAGAAACACAAGCAGAACATCACAAAATTATAACAAAAGAACATAAAACACAAAGAATTAATATGACAAAAATGCAAATTATCAGTAAGAAACAACATTAATATTTGATAGTTTGTTGTTTTTACATGGGAAAAGCACACTCAGAGATGATAGTTTCCTTATAAATACAAACTTGAGAGACTCGAAAGACAATTTGATAGTTTGTTGTTTCTATATGGGAAAAGCACGCTCGGAGATGATGGTTTCCTTATAAATACAAACTTGAGAGACTCGAAACACAACTTGTTATATTTTTCCTAAGACTTGAATTTAACGTTAGTTTCTTCATCTCTTCTAGTTCTTCGTCTCTTTGCAACTTCTGGGTAGTGTCTTCAAACCCCAACATGGTTTCTCAAAAGACATCCAGATAAAGCTGACCAAAAAGTGAGTATCTTTCTTTCTTTAATCTAAATTGTGCTTCATCTTGTTAAATTGTTAACAATTGTGACTCATCCTACGATTGCAAATCCCACATTAAAAAATTATAAATTTGTGAGAGGTTATTTTACTTACAAAACAACCCTCCTCCTATTAGTTTTTCATCATCCCAAAATTGTCTTTCTTTAAAGACAAAAGTTCCTTATCTCCTTTTGTAATCTTTCACTTGTACTATTTCTTGAAAATAGTGAAATAGTGTTTGAGAAAGTAGACATAATTGGCTGAATCTCGTTAAATTTTGATGTTCTTTATTTATCTATTTAATAACTATTTTCTGGTATAGTTGTAGTGAATTATTGTGTTATTATATTACATATCTAGGAAAATTATGTCTAGGAAGTTGAGTTTTAAGTGAGATCGTTTGTGACCCCTCCAGTCTTTCCTGAGAATTTACTTAGTGTAATTTTTCAGTACAATCATTCACACTCTATTCACCTAGGTAATAGTGCTCAAGGTAAATTTGTTATTATTGGTAGAAGTTAACCTGAGTTCCACAACAATTGATAACAGAGTCAAGGTTTTTTTTAGTATGCTCTATGGTTGCAACATGGTCTGATCTTCTACATCAGAAAAGATTTTTCCTTGAGCTATTGACATTCCGCATTGACAGATATTGAATGGTAATTATAGCAGAGATAACAGAAATCAGAGATATGATTGCACCAATCACGTCGACAACTTCTACCTCGTCTATTCTAACAAGGACTGCTGTGACAAATGCAAGATTTGCGGTGGATATTTTTGATGGTACGGTTCATTTCAGCATGTGGCAAAGTGAGGTTCAAGACTTTTCAGCAAGGTCTTGACATTGTTATTGAATAAAAGAAACCTGATGATGTTGAGGACAAAGATTGGAAGATTATAAATTATTTACCATATGGTACCATTCGATTGTGTCTTTCCAGAAAGCAAAAGTATGCTTTCTCGAAAGAAACTTCTGCATCTAAATTGTAAAACATGTTGGAAGAGAAATTCCAAAAGAAAAATAGTCAAAATAAGCTCTATATGAAGAAGAGACTGTTTCGTTTCTCTTATATTCTGGGTACCACTATAAATGATCACATCACCAATTTTAATCAGTTAGTTGCTGATTTAATGAATTTGTATGTGACATTTGAAGATGAAGATCTGACTTTGATGTTGCTGGAATCCCTTCCTGAGGAGTTTGAGTTTCTTGAAACTACTCCACTTCATGGGAAGGTTATTATGTCTTAGTGAAGTTATAGCTGCTTTGTACAGTCATAAATTGAGAAGGAAGACAAAGGAAGAAAATACAAGTGGAGCAACATAAGCTTTGGTAGTCAGAGGCCGTTCGCAGAACCAGACTAAAGGAAAGAAAGGGAGATCGAAGTCGAGGCTCAAATTGAGCAAAGATGAATGTGCCTTTTGTCGGGAAAAAAAGGCACTGGAAAAAGGTTTGTCCAAAGCTGAAAAACAAACCTGATAAGGGAAAGGCTGTTGCAAATTTAATTGTTGCTGAGTGTGAAGATGCAGACTTAGATCTTTCATTGATTGTTAAATCCTCAATAAGCCCTTCTAGTCCATGGCTACTAGATTCAGGCTGTAACCATCATATATGTCCCAATCGAGAATGGTTCTCTTGTTTTAAAGAGCTAGAAGGCTGAGTTGTCTACACAGCGAATGACAATTCCTACACCACAAAGGGATTGGTTCAATTTGCTTGAGGAATCACGATAGAACAACTCAGATACTTGCTAAGTTTAAGAAAGAATATCATTTCTGTGGGAGTTCTAGAATCAAAAGGCTACACTGTAAATGCATCAAATGGAGTAATGAAAGTAATCTTTGGTGCACTTGTGGTAATGAAAGGAATTTGAAGAAATAATAACTTGTGTTATTACCAAAGTAATGCAGTTATTTGAACAACAATAGTAGTTTCTAATGATGATCAAGAACTAGAAGCAGCCACGTTATGACATATGCACTTGGGACATGAAGGTGAAAAATCCTTAAAGATATTAGTAAATCAAGGAATGTCAGGAGTTCAGGCCTGCAAATTAGACTTTTGTGAGCATTATGTCAAAAGGAAGCAAACAAGAGTGAAATTTAGCACTCCAATCCATTATATGAAAACACTATTATGTGACCTTTGTTGTGTGGGGACCTTCCAAAATAGCTTCTTTAGGAGGAAAACACTATTATGTGACATTTGTTAATGATTTTTCCAAAAAGTATGGGTGTATACTATGAAGACTAAGGATGAATTGTTGGGAGTTTTCCTTAAATGGAAGAAGATGGTGGAAAATCAAACAAGTAGAAGGATCAAGCATCTCCATACAGATAATGATGGGGAGTACAACAGTGATCTATTTTTCAAAGTCTGCGAAGATGAAGGTATTGTTAGACACCTCACAATCAAGGATACACCACAACAAAATGAGGCGGCAGAACGTATGAACCTAACATCGTTAGAGAAAGTTCGGTGTGTGTTGTCCAATGCTAGGTTGGGTAGAGAATTTTGAGCTGAGACTATTCCATATGCATGTCATCTCATCAATCGCCTTCCATCAACTGCTACTGGTGGTAAAACATGTTAGAGAAGTGCCCTAAAGGCAATCACCTTTAGCACTTATTGTACAAATTATTTTATGATTAATAAAGGAATTTTTATTATTTGATGTTCATACATTTATGGATTTGATGTTGATCTTAAATTGATTTAATGAAGTTATTAATACAAAACATAGCATGGAGAAAATCATGATGAGATCATTATAATGAGATTCTTATCATGTGTAATTATGTTAGTATCTAAACTTTCGCTAGTCATAGGTTTAATGAGATGGGATATCATTAATCCGGATAGACTAGCATATGTTATACGCCTTGATTGGATCAAGCAGTATATCTCATAACCTGTAGACATGAGTTGTTTAGAGTTAACATGTAGATGCTTACTAAAGGTAGTAAGTCCATTGGATTGACCTACTATGAGACAATCATATGGATATTCTATTCTAGTTTCAATGATAGTCTCATCATAACAATGGTGCAAGTATTCTTTGACTTGAGGTACTCGGATACTGATCTTGTGCTTTGACTCTATTCATCGGTGCCTTTCATGGGTTACTCATAGGGTAGTGATTGGGTACAGCTTGAGGTATTCAGAGGTAATTGAGTAGCCAATAAAAGATTCACCACTTTTGACAGAAGAAGATGATACCCACGGCCTCTTGTCGGGGTTATTACTCAGGAGTCTCTGTCCAGAGCAAATATGTGTCATGAAGAGAGTCTTCAATGATACATAGAGTAATGAGATTCTCAACACAAGACCTAATATCATTTGGACTAAATGTGACGTAGTTAGTTTAGTGGGAGTTGACAATTTGACCATACTCTGAACCAAGTCAAGTATAGATGGTGAAAGGACGAATTGCATGACAACATTGCATATGGAAGGGTTCGTAATCAAACTACTGACTTTCTGGTCAATTGGGGTCATAACATGTTGCTAGATACTTCTCTTGATTTACTTGAATTAAGTGTTAATTCAAGTGGCCAACGTAATCGGAACCTAATGGGTCACACACATAAGAGATCAGAAGAATGAGTAAAATGATCTTAAATGATGATTCAAGATATAAGAGAGTGTTTCGAGATTGTATCGTGATGTGATCGTGGTAGAAAACGTTGTATGGAATGGATTAGAAACAAGTGTTGTTGGATGCCAATTTGGTCATTAACTTTCCAAAACTTCTAATACATGTTATTCATGATCATTAACTTGTCATTAACTTCCCATAATTTCCATTAATGCATGCTATTCATGATCATTAACTTCCCATAACTTCATTAATGCATGCTATTCATGACCATTAACTTCCCATAACTCTCCATTAGTGATGGAAGTTATGGACGACCAAATGGTGCAGAAAATAAAGGCGATTTTCGTGCATCTTGTGTAAGATACAAGTGAAAGAAAGGTTCTTTCTTACACACACACTCTTTTTTCTCTCTAACTCTCACAATAGTTCTTATCTTTGCTAGTGTAAAGAAAGAATTTTAGCTATCTCCTAATGAGGTTTCATCCTTCTATCTTCGTGTGAATTTTCATTAGAGATAGCCTACGTTGATTGTTGTGGTTTATGACAACCTAATGCGGAGAAGATTAAAGAACGAAGGAGATCATCGGAAAGGTATGTAAACATCTTACATCTTACATTTTATATTTTCATTTTCTATACCTATAGGTATGAGTAGATCTGGTTTTTGAGGTTTTGTTTTATTTTCCGCTGCATATATTTGATATATATATTATAGATGAGATGTATGAACGGAATGTTACAAAATACCTTTAGAAATATGGTTTTTAAAACCTACTATAGATTATGATTCCTTGCATGTCTTTAGTTCCACTGCATACTATTATATTAAGGAGTCAAAGTTGAAAGAAAACAATTTTCATAGGGATCACTTTTGGTGTGAAAGGATATTGTCTTTGGCGTCCAAAGACAAAAAAGATAATATTTAGTAGAGATGTCACCTTTGATGAGTCTATTATTGTGAAAAAGGTGATAACTGTAGGTGCTCGACAGACTGATGGTACTCCACAACAAGTGGAGAGTGCTTTGAAACAAGCGGAGTTTGAAAGAAGGATTATAAACCCAACAATGAATGATGAAGTAGATGAAAACACTCCTATAGTAGAAGAGGAGTCGAATGAAGAAGAGGTTCAAACTCAAGAACCTCCACAGCAGCAACATGAATCTATTGCATTAAGTTCGGCAAAATGAAGAATTCAAAGGCCTACTTGTTTTGATGATATGGTGGCTTACACATCTCTAATTGCAAATGATGAAACTCTTACTACTTACCATGAAGCAGTCCAAAGTTTTGAAACAGATAAGTAGAGGATAGCTATAAATGAAGAAATAAATTCCTTTTAAAAGAATCAAACGTGGAAGCTAGCTAGTCTCCTAAAAGGAAAGAAGACAATTGGATGCAAATGGATATATGCAAAAAAAGATGGATTTCCTAACAAGAATAATGTTCACTACAAAGCAAGGTTGGTAGCCAAAGGCTATGCTCAGATTGAGGGAATTGATTATAATGAATTTTTTTCTCTAGTTGTAAAACATTCCTTCATTCAAATTTTGTTGGCTTTGGTAGCATAGTTTGATATGGACTAGTTCAATTGGATGTAAAAACTGAATTTTTTACATGGAGACTTAGAGGAGGAAATCTATATGATTCAGCTCGAAGGTTGTAAAGTTGCTGAAAAAGAGAACATGGTGTGTAAGCTTGAAAAATCATTATACCGATTAAAGTAATCTCCGAAGCAGTGGTACAAGCGATTTAACAAGTTTATGATGGGGTAAAAGTACACAGGAAGCAAATACGATCAATGTGTGTATTTTCATAAGCTACAAGATGGATCCTATATCTATCTTCTCCAATAAGTTGATGATATGCTGATAGCTTCAAAGAATCAAAGAGAGATTGAGAGCTTAAAGATTCAGTTAAATCAGGAGTTTGAAATAAAGGATATGGTGCAGTCAAGAAAATTCTCGGCATGGAAATAAGTAGAGACACAAAGTTGAAGAGATTGAGTTTGACTTAAAAGCAATATTTGAAAAAGGTACTACAATGTTTTGGCATGAATGAAAAGTCAAAAATTGTTAGTATTCTACTCGCTCCTCATATAAAGCTTAGTGCATCTTTATCTTCAAAGAAAGATGCAGAACGAGAGTATATGACTAAAGTACCGTATGCAAATACGATTGGTATCTTGATGTATGCAATGGTATGTACAAGGCTTGACATTTCACAAGCAGTATGAATCGTAAGCAGGTATATGCATGATCTTAGAAAGGAACATTAACAAGCTATGAAATGGATTCTGCGGTATATTCTAAATACCGTAGATATTGGATTAATGTTTGAGCGGGATGAGAAAGGTGATCATTGCTTAGTTGGATATTATGATTCTGACTATGCCAGTGATCTAGATAAACGTCAATCAACTACTGATTATGTGTTTACTCTTGCAATGACACCAGTCAGTTGGAGGTCTACCTTACAGTCAACAGTTGCTTTGTTGACTACGGAAGTAGAGAATATCGTAGCTACAAAGGTTATGAAGCAAACAATTTGGCTTCAAGGATTGTTTGGTGAATTAGGGGTTCGACAGAAGCACATCAAATTGTACTGTGATAGTCAAAGTATTATCCTTTTAGCAAAGAACTAAGTTTACCATGTAACGATGAAGTACATCGATGTTCTTTATCACTTTGTATAAGAGGTTCTTAGAGAAAGTGGAGTAACAATCTAGAAGATTATGACTACTGAGAATCCTGCTGCTATGTTGACAAAGGTGGTGACTGCGGTCAAGTTCCAACATTGTTTGGACTTGATTAATATTGCTAAAAATTGAAGATGGGCACTTTGAAGCGCATTTGAAAACATTACCAAAGTGAGTTTTGTGAGAGATTTAAAGGTGTGGCATTCACCAAGGAGGAGATTGTCAATAATTGTGGCTCATTCTACAATTGCAAATCCCTCATTGAAAATTTATAGATTTGTGGGAGGTTGTTTTACTTATAAAACAACCCTCCTCCTTTTAGTTTTTGATCATCCCAAAATTATCTTTCATGAAGACAAAAATTCTTTATATCCTTTTGTAATATTTCACTTGTATTATTTCCTGAAAATAGTGAAATATAAATTTAGTAGTATTCGAGAAAGTAGGCATAATTGGTCGAACCTCGTTAAATTATGATGTTCTTTATTTGTCTATTTAATAGTTATTCTCAGGTATAGTTGTAGTGAATTATTGTGCTATTAAATTACATGCTTAGGAAAATTCTGTTTAGGAGGTTGGGTTTTAAATGAGACCATTTGTGACCCCTCCATTCTTTTATGGGAATTTACCTGGTTTAATTTTTTAGTACAATTGTTCACACTCTATTCACCTAGGCAATAGCGCTCAAGGTGAATTTATTATTATTAGTGAAAATTAACTCGAGTTCCACACATCTTTACGTCCTCCATGCTCTATGTCCCTGTGTTTTTCTTTCATGTATTATTGCCCTTTAGCTTCTGTTTTGAGCATAAAGAGACAAAAAGATTTTAAAAAAGTGCAAAAACTTTTCCAATATTGTTAGAGATTTGTTTTCTCCACTTTTCAATTGGGAAGCTTCTTCATTAAGTACCCAACAATAACCAATTTGCACAGGTTACTTTTGTACTCTTCTGTTAAATAGCTATGTATATAATCTGCACCCATCAGTTGTATACAGTTTCTTCACATCTTCATAAGTGGCCCCTATCATCCAGATGTTAGAGTTTAAAAAAAAGAAGATGAATAAAAAGAGATAAGATAAAGATTAAGGAATACGTAACACTCAAGTTATTTTTTTTAATTAAACTTGGTTGCCTTATATAGGCAAAATACAAAAAACTAAAATAGATATTTCAGCCAACAAATCTGGCTTATAAGATAAGATTAATGATAAACTAAGACATATTCTAAATACATTTTAACAACTCTAAAATTTTAAATTAATTCTCAACATTCCCTCTTAATTGAAAATTTCAAGTATGAAGCACTTCTCTCCTAATGTAATGCACATCTCATCATCGTCTTCAAATTTGTTAATACACATTATCATCAACTTATAGATATTGGAGCGCATCTCTCTTTGGTGCACTTCTCACTAACAAATAAAAAAAGAGTTTCTTCTTGTCCTAGTTGTGCCATGTTTGTTTCTTCTTCATTTTGAAATCTACAATTTTTTTGTAAATGTCCAAACCTCTTGCAGTTGAAGCATTGTGGTTTTCCTTTGTGCCAACAATCCTTCTATTCATGGTCGGGCTTCTTACAATTTGTACATTGGAGAATTTTACTTTTACCCTTTGAAAAGAAACTCTTGACCATGTATGCTCCTTCGACCTTATCACCATTTTCTCCATCTCTCATTATTCTTCTTTGGTCCACAACTTGAAGAGCATTTAGTAACTCTATAAATGTTATATTTGATAGATCTTTAGTAAGTTCAAGTGATGAAATTTTTTACTCGTACCTTTTGGGAAGTGTCACAAGAAGCTTATTTACAACCCTTTGTGTAGGAAACTCTTCACCAAGTAACTTGATTTGATTGACAATGGACATAAGTTTGCTCCCATATTCCTTGACACCTTTAGAATTCTTCATTTTTAATATCTCAAATTCTCTTTTGAGATTCAAAATTTGCATCATCTTAGTTTGAGTGTTGCCCTCAAATTCTTCTTTCAGTTTCTCCCATGCTTCTTTAGGAGATTCATATGTTATTATACTCATGAAAATTCCTTCCATCACGATCGAATGGAGGCAAGATAGAGGTTTTGGTTTCTTTGCTCTTTCTTCGTCATTCTTCTTAATTTGGCATAGGGTTGGATTTTGAGAAAGAGTTGTAGGGTCAAACTCACTTTCAATAACCTCCCACAAACTAGCAACTTGCAAATAATACTTAATTTTGATAGCCAAAGAGTGGTAATTTTCTCCATTGAAAATAGGAATTGAAATAGTGAACTTGTTTGATGTCGTTGCTAAGGTTGAACACTCATATTTATCTTTTAAAAAAACGTTTTGCTACTCAATCCTCATAAGCCCGGAATAACTGGAACTCTGATATTATGTTAGACTTAAAAAAAGATGAATAAGATGAGATAAGATAAAGATTAAGGAATATGTAACACTCAAGTTATTTGATTATTAAACTTGGTTGCCTTATATAAGCAAAATACAAAAAATTAAAATAGATATTTCAGCTAATAAATCTGACTTATAAGATAAAGATTAAAGATAAACTAAGACTTATTCCAAAACAATTGTAGCAACTCTAAAATTTTGAATTAATTCTTAACACCATAATGGTGCGTGCTTATGTACAGTTTAGTTTAGATTTAGTTTTAGTTTTCTCTTTTTCTCTTTTTCTTGTGGAGAAGAAGAGTTTGGATACTATAACTTCCATGCGATAACTGATAAGGCTCATATTGTTTATCAACTACATCGATATGCCTTTTCCTATACCCCATGCTTGTGATCCTGCTCCATCTATTTACCTTCTCGCATCTTAAATTTTCAACAAATTTATGTCAATATGCATCACTCACCATTGTTCGAATGATTTTGGTGTAGTATGATCCTAGTTAAAGAAGGCTTTACTCTTTTCGATCTAGTAACTAAGTATAATTTTCTAGTATTTTAATTTGGATTTGGTCATGGTTCTGTTAGATGAATCGGGCTAGCTGCTTAAGCCTTTGTTTAGATCCTTATTTATACAAGGGAAAGGAAAGGAAATTGTTGGAACCCTTACCGGATATCCAACCTCTTAATCCGAATCCGCGTTGGAAACCTTGACTAATCCAAAAATCCCGACATTTTTTTTTCATTTAACTAAGTAATAAACATTTCCATCTAAAAATTCATACATGTCACCTCTTCTTACCTTAAAGACTGAAAACTTACAAATTTCAATGGAAGTCTAAACCATTTTCTTTTCTTGTTCTTCCTAAATCATTCTTCATACTAACCATCTTTAAGCAAGACAAACACAAATTCTATCGAAAAC
>JAOQMR010006963.1:0-10775 GCA_027563865.1 Erythroxylum pelleterianum | reverse complement strand
TGGGGTTTATACAATTTTAACTCAATTTTAATTAATTTAAGCATAAAAACAATTAATTAACACTTAATAAAGTACATCATATATAAAAGTAATGAAAAATTAACCTAAAAACCATAATTGCTATATACTATCAACTTTTTTACGAAATGAACCTTAAAACTCTCTTTTTAAAATGAATAATTTCCTAGACACTTCTTGAAATGTGTAAAAATTGGGGAAAATCTCTTCGATTGTTATATTCTCCATCAAAGTAGCTCTTTATATTGCCTCTCCTCTCTCTTTTGTCTTTTTAGAAGCTTTCCCTTTAGAAACCATCAAAAATTTACCATATAGGTGTTTTTAAAGCTAAAAATCATATGGTTTAACTAATAGGATAGTAATTTATGAAAAATCAAACCACTATCATCTAGTTGATAGTAGAGGTTCGACTAGTCTATTAGTTTTAAAAGTTGTAGAAAATTCTCTTAATTTTTCATAACCTTTTGAATAATCTCAATCCAATGATTTCTACCAAAAATAATGATTAAAATACTAAATGATATTTTATGTTGATAATAAAATGAATCCATATGCTTCTTTTTCCAAATTCATCTATTTGAGTTTGATAATAGTTTTTGATGCCTCTTATGAATTATAAATATTCTATTTAACTTTTCATAACTTGTCGAATCAAATCAAATAAACTCAATATTTATATTTATATTTATCCTTAAAACATCAAATAGTATTTAATTTCAGCAACATGTTAGACTATTATGCCTCTTTATTATACTCTCCTATTTGAGTTCAATTTAGTTACATCTTACACCATCCTATTAATTATACAAACTTATAATCTAAATAAGCCCTTAACCACAAATGTTTAACCATAAATTCATAATTAAAATAAATTATAATAAAAATCAAGAAACACATGAACAAAAATAAATGAAGTGTAAGGTATCACATCATGTCATCTTAAAATAAGCTTTTTTTCTTTCTTAAAACTCAACTTACTCATAGTAATAAATAGTTAAGGGTGCTTTCTTCTCATCTCCTCCTCTATCTCCCAAGTGAACTCTCGCTTTGAATAGTTTTCTTGCACCACTTTAACATAAGAGATATCTCTCCTCCTCAACACTTGTTACTTAGGTTCAACAATTCACATTGGTGACTCTACATTGCTCAAGTCCTCTTCTAATTCCAATCTATTGTAATATACAATGTGACATGGATCATGTACAAATCTTTTAAGTAACGATGCATGAAAAACTTCATAAATATTGGATAATGACACTAATAATGATGTATCCAGCCCTATAAGATCTCAAAAAGGTGTAGAAATTAAGGACCCAACTTCCATATGACTTTAAACATATGAATCACTTTAGTAGGTGACACTTTTAGGAATATATGATCAACCACTAAAGAATTCAAAGGTCAACTCCTTTGATCCTCATGGCTCTCTATCTACTTTGGAAATCATTGATCCTTCTTTGCCTCATCTAAAGCTTCTTTACCATTTCCTTAATATTCTCAAGCCCCAAAACTCTTCCTTTTCCATATCATCTCATCAAATAGGGTACTTTAATATCCTCCCATACAAAGGCTCAAAAATGCTATTTAAATGGTGACCTTATAACTACTATTACATACAAGTCATCCCTCTTAAATCTAGAACACAAGCTCTCAGTATGTCTTACAAGATCTATGTTGTCTTCTCTAATTTCCTGTATATCTGATGATGGAAAGCTACTTTAACTCAATCTATTCCTTTAGGCATTACACAAATTCCTCCAAAACTTAATGATAAACATGTTATTCCAATCAAATGTTGATGGAAATAGAAATTTCATGAAGTCTTATGATTTTTTATAAGTACAATCTCGCTAACATATCTCATGAGAAACTCATATTTATAGGTAATAAACTTCTAATAAAATAAATAATTATTTCATAAAGTAAAAAATAAACAAACTCTTTTTACCTTCACTTGTCTCATTACTTCTTAGGATCATACTCATTATCCTAAACCGATTCCTATAATAATACTTCATCATGCCTAAGACTAAATTAATTGGACTACCACCTAATAAAAAGGCTCAATCACTCAAGCCTGACCATTCAGTTAAGGCTTACAACATGATAAACTCACATAATTCAATGAAAATAACTTAAAGGATATGATCCTCCCTCTATCTAGGAACACTTGTAAATCTAACTTTATGAAACCATACTCAACATTTTCCTAAATCCCCTTGCTTTCAATACACACTTTGATTCCTAAAAAATACACACAATTGGATAGGACATGCTAGATAGGTAAAAATCATAATAAAAATATATAAATTATGCATCCCTTCTATTCTATGTGGCACAAATATTTGCAATTATGTTTATATGGTATAACCAATTTCCATAGAATATTTAGTGAGGAAATTCATGATACTAAGTATCTCAGAGATTGAAGGCTTTCGTTGTCCGAGATTGAAGGCTTTCATTGTCATATTGAACTGCCTTTTGAAAAGAATCCATGAAAGAAACATACATGAAAGATTATTTAAAAAAAAACTAAATTGCCCCAACACCTAAGGAAGAAGACGAGAGGCAGTAGGCGCATGACTAATACTTCGTTCATGATAAGGGATCTTGAATTCACATGTCGTGTTTAAAGTATTTTTTAATCAGATGGCCCACATCAATGAATGCATGAATTCGTATTTTTTTGGTCAAACCGTGCATGGGTTTCTTTGGTCAATCCATAACATATGTTTGTGATTTGTTCAAGTTTTATGTGCCTTCCAGGCTCCCATCATTTTATGATGTTTTTTGAGCAAGATGCTTTTGGGCTTGATATTATTATTGTGGACCCTTTGTAAGGCTTTTTTATTTTAGGTCATCAACGATCAAATGCTTTATACAGTTTTAGTTGTGGACGAAAACAGTTTTAATTTTAAGTTTTTAAGCATCAATGTTGCGCATAATTTTTTATGCATAATATAATTTTAAAAATTAGTGCTATATTATTTATTTTAGTTGGTACTTTGAATATTTATATTATGCCATACTTGGAATTAAATTTTTCCTATTATATATTGAATATAATACATGACATTATGGTAATTTAGAATAGTTTATTAGTCACCAAAGTGACCAAACTAATTAAATTAAAATTTGTTATGTATGATAATTGTCCAATTAAAATAGGTTGTTATATTCTCCATCAAAATAGCTCTTTATATTGCCTTTCCTCTCTCTTTTGTCTTTTTAGAAGCCTTACCTTTAAAAACCATCAAAAAATTACCATATAGGTGCTTTTTAAAGCTAAAAACCATATGGTTCAACTAGTAGGATAGCAATTTATGAAAAATCAAACCATTATTATCTAGTTGATAGTAAAGGTTCAACAAGTCGATTAATTTTAAAAGTTCTAAAAAATTCTTTTAATTTTTTCATAACCTTTTGAATAATCTCAATCTAATGATTTCTACCAAAACTAATGATTAAAATACTAAACGATTTTTTATGGTGATAATAAAATGAATCCACATGCTTCTTTTTCCAAATTCATATATTTGAGTTTGATATTATTTTTTGATGTCTCTTATAAATTATAGATATTCTATTTAAATTTTCATAACTTGTTAAATCAAATCAAATAAACTCAATATTTATATTTATATTTATGCTTAAAACATCAAATAGTATTTAATTTCAGCAACATGTTAGAATATTACTTCTCTTTATTATAGTCTCCTATTTGAGTTCAATTTAGTTACATCTTACACCATCCTAATAATTATACAAACTTATAATCTAATTAAGCCCTTAATCACAACAGTTTAACCATAAATTCATAATTATAATAAATTATAATAAAAATCAAGAAACAGATTAACCAAAATAAATAATCACGTCATCTTAAAATAAGTTTTTTTTCTTAAAACTCAGCTTACTAAGAGTATTAAATAGTTAAGGGTGCTTCCTTCTCATCTCCTCCTCTATCTCCCAAGTAACTCTCACTTTGAATGGTTTTCTTGCACCACTTTAACATAAGAGATATCTTTACTCTTAAACATTTGTTCCTTAGGTTCAACAATTCACATTGGTGACTCTACATTACTCAAGTCTTGTTCTAACTCCAAACTATTGTAATATACAATGTGACATGGATCATGTACATATCTCTTAAGTATTGATGCATGAAAAATTTCATAAAGATTGGATAATGCCACTACTAATGATTTATCCACCCCTATAATATCTCAAAAGGGTGTAGAAATGAAGGACTCAAATTCCATATGACTTTAAACATATGAACCACTTTAGTTGGTGACAATTTTAGGAATATATGATCACCTACTAAAAAATTCAAAGGTAACCTCCTTTGATCAACGTAGCTCTCTATCAACTTTGGAAATCATTAATCCTTCTTTGTCTCATATAAAACTTCTTACCATTTCCTTAACTTTCTCAAGCCTCAAAACTCTTCCTTTTCCATATCATCTCATCAAATAGGGTACTTTAATATCCTCCCATACGAAGGCTCAAAAATGCTATTTAAATGGTGACCTTATAACTACTATTATATGCAAGCTCCACTGTACCAAATGCTTATCCCTCATCCCTCTTAAATCTAAAACATAAGCTCTCAATATGTCTTATAAGATCTATGTTATCTTCTCTAATTTCCCGTATATCTGATGATGAAAAGTTGCTTTAACTCAATCTAGTCCTTTAGGCATTACACAAACTCCTCCAAAACTTAATGATAAACATGTTATTCCAATCAAATGTTGATGGAAATATAAATTTCATGAAGACTTATGATCTTTTATAAGTACTATCTCGCTAGCATATCTCATGATAAACTCATATTTAAAGGTAATAAACTTCTAAGAAAATAAATAATTATTTCATAAAGTAAAAAATAAACAAAGTCTTTTTTTACCTTCACTTATCTCATTACTTCTTAGGATCATACTCATTATCCTAAACCTCTTGCTATAATAATACTTCATCATGCCTAAGACTAATTAATTAGACTACCACCTAATAAAAAGGCTCAATCACTCAAGCGTAACCATTCAGTTAAGGCTTACAACATGATACATTCACATAATTCAATGAAAATAACTTAAAGGATATGATCCTTCCTCTATCTAGAAACATTTCTAAATATAACTTTATGAAACCATACTCAACGCTTGCCTAAATCCCCTTGCTTCCACTACACACTCTGATTCCTAAAAAATACACACAAATGGAGAGGACATACTTGATAGGTAAAAATCATAACAAAAATACATAAAAATATGCATTGCTTCTATTATGTATGGCACAAATATTTACAATTACGTTTATATGGTATAACTAATTTCCATAAAATATTTAGCTAGTGTTCATTCCATAGAATAAGCTAAGTATCTCAGAGAATCTATACAGTAGTAGTAACAAATGCATAAGAAATGATGTCAACTAAACTATACAATTCCTTATATACGCTTGGAATAAACACTAGCTAGTATGATATAGGCAATGGAATGATACATATCCCATTTTAACACGAGCTAATTCATCCTAAACAACCATCGCACCAAGCATATACACGCACCTCAAGGGCAGCAACACATCCCAACATGTATAAATCATATATCTCATACAGACACTGATACCATGAGATGCATTCGCACACAACACTCAATTTATTAATGATATATATTTGACACTCAAAACACTCTTTGGTCAATCCATAACATATGTTTATAATTTGTTCAAATTTTATGTGACTTCCAAACTCCCATCTTTTTAAGTTGTTTTTTGAATATGATGCTTTTGAGCTTGATATTATTATTCTGGACCCTTCGTAAGGCTTCTTTATTTTGGGTCATCAATGATTTGTTTTAATTGGTACTTTGAATATTTATATTAATCATTGATTGGAATTAAATTTTTCCTATTATATGTTGAATATGATAAATGACATTATGGTAATTTAGAATAGTTTGTTATTCACCAAAGTGACCAAAATAATTAAATTAAATTTTGTTATATATGATAATTGTTTAATTAAATGTTTATTGCATGGAAAGCTTTTCAGTCACCAAAGTAGCCTAGCTTGAAAATATTAGATATTTAATTATGAATTTTTGAATTTTTCATGTTGATATGATGCTATTAAAATGACATAAAGGTTGAACTGAACACTTGAAATCATTAATTATAACGCTAGGAGATCACCCAAAAGTGGACCATTACTTATGATTAATGACATTAAAGAGACTTTATCAACATATTTGATTAATATGATTGTATATCCAAAGATAGCATGTATGTTGACTAGAATATGATTGATTGTCCGTCATAGTGAACTATCTTTACATTATGATAGGTTACATCTATGTATTTAAATTTCATTTAAAGGAGAATTTAAATGCATAATCAAAGTTTATTAGTTAGTTTGAATCCATTTAGGTTTACTCAAAGCATTAATATGTGAGTTATATGTTGTAGTTACAACATCTACTATTTCGTTTGCTGTTGGAAATGGGCTGATCAAGTTTAATGGTCTGAACTATGTTGATTGGTCTAAACAAATCCAGTTCCAACTAGGTGTAATGGATTTGGATTTAGTCATAGTTTCATATGCAAGGCCCAGAGCCATGACTGAGACTAGTTTTAAAGATGACAAGTTTTATTATGAGGCTTGGGAACAGTCTAACAAGCTGATCTTGAACTTGATGCGAATGATGGTTAAAAAAAATTAAGCCATCAATGCCTAAAAAAACAACGCAAAGGAGTTCATGTTGAGAATTAAAGAATACTCCCAATTAGAAATAGTTGACAAGTCCATAGTAGGGACTTTAATACGTGAGCTGACAACCAAGAAGTTTGATTGATCACAACCTATTCATAATTATGTAACACGTATGTCAAATTTAGAAGTTAAACTGAATGTGATGGGTATGGATGTGAGTGAGACCTTCCTTGTATAGTTCATTATCAACTAACTTCCTCTTGAGTTTGGCTAGTTCCAAGTCAACTACAACACTGTGAAGGAGAAATGGAACCTTCAAGAAATTAAGGCCATGTTAGTTTAAGAGGAAGGAAGATTGAAGAAAATGAAGGAGCACTCCGTACATCTCACATTTCATAATAGAGCTAGTAACAGTAAGGACAAATCAAGGAAAAAGAGTAAGGATAAGAAGAATAAGGCTCCCAGAAAGGTAAATGAGGGTCGAATCCATAAAGACAAGAGGTGCCATTTCTACAAAAAAACCTGGTCACTTCAAAAGGGATTGTCCTAAACGAAAGGATTAGTTCGAAAAGAAAGGTATATACTATATTTCAGTATGTTTTGAATCAAATCTTATTAAAGCACCTAATAATACCTGTGGTTAGATTCTAGTGCAACTACTCATGTGTCACATATTACACAGGGATTCCTTTAAATCCAAACTAAAAAAAAGAACTAAAAAGTTCTTGTATATGGGGAACATAATAAAGGCACAAATAAAGGGCATTAGGACGTACACATTGATCTTGGACACTGGCTGCCACCTGGATCTAGAAAAGTGTCTTTATGTTCCTGAATGTGCTAGGAATTTAGTTTTAGTTGCAAAAGTTGGATAATGTTGGTTTTAACTTTAAGATTGGAAACGGTGCGTTTTCTTTGTATAAACACAAGTACTATTATGGTTCTGGTACTTTAATTGATAGTTCATATCATTTCAATCTTGATGTTGATTTCGTTGAATCTCTGTTTCATGTTGATCATATTATTGGCAATAAACTTATTTCACATAATGAATGTTATGCTTTTTTATGGCATAAAAGGTTAGGTCATATCTCCAAGGAAAGAGTACAGAGGTTAGTGAAAAGTAAAATCTTACCTCAATTGGATTTTGCTGACTGGGATATATGTGTGGATTGCATTAAAGGTAAGCAAACTAGACATATATCCAAACATCCAACCATAAAAGTAGGGAACTACTAGAATTAATACACACTGACATATGTGGTCCTTTCGACGTTCCTTCTTAGAACGGCAAAAAATATTTCATTACCTTTTTCAATGATTTCTTATGATATGGTTATATTTATCTACTGCATGAAAAATCTAAGTCCATGGACATCCTAAAGGTGTTCATTAATGAGGTAGAACGGAAATCAGATAGAAAAGCAAAGATAGTGAGGTCTGATAGAGGTGGTGAGTATTATGGAAAGTTTGATGAAAGTCGACAATGTCCAGGTCCATTTTCAAAGTTTCTTGCAAGTCGAGACATATGTGCACAATACACAATGCCTGGTACACCGCAACAAAATGATGGAGCTGAAAGGCAGAATCAATTCTTATGGATATGGTTAGGAGTATGTTAAGTTATAGTATTGTACCTTTATCATTGTGGACGCATGCAGTAAAGACTGCTGCGTATTTACTTAATAGGATTCCTAGTAAGGCAGCTCTTAAGATACCTTATAAACTATGGACAGGAAGGAAAATTAGTTTAAGACACCTTGACATTTGGAGTGGCTCGGCAAAAGTAAGGTTGTATAATCTACATAAAAAGAAGCTTGATGCGAGAAATGTTAGTGGTTATTTCATCGGCTATCCTGAAAAATCAAAGGGGTAAAGATTTTACTGTCCTAATTATAGTACAAGAATAGTTGAGCCTGGCAACGCTCGGTTCATTGAGAATGGTCAAATCAATGGGAGTCAAGAATCGCGAAAATGGATATTTACGAGAGTCAAGTAGAAACTATTACATCAAATGTGATTCCACCAATTGTTATTCCTCTTATTACATCACATATATGCAACATACCGAAATAACAAATTAATGTTCTACATATACGCAACATACTGAAACAACAAATTAATGTTCTAACTCCACCAATTGAACATATTACTGAAGAGCCAGCTAATGATGTTCAAGTTATAAATGATCAAGTGATGCCACAAGAAATAGTGTTACGAAGGAGAAAACCAGCTATTTCGAGTGACTATGAAGTTTACTCACTTGAACATGAATGTGACCTAAGCATTGATCAGGATCTAGTCTCATTCAAACAAGCCATAGAATGTAGCAAATATGAAAATTGGTTTAATGCTATGAAAGAATAGCTGAAATTTATGGATGACAACAACATGTGGGAATGAGTTAAGTTGCTAGAAGGTGCAAAGTAAGTGGGTTATAAATGGATCTTTAAGACCAAACGGAACTCGTAAGGCAACATTGAAAGATATAAAGCTAGACTTGTTTCCAAAGGTTACAGTCAAAAGGATGGCATTGACTTTAAAGAGGCCTTCTCACCAGTTTCAAAGAAGGACTCTTTAAGAATTGTTATAGCTCTAGTAGCTTATTATGATTCAGAGCTTCACCAAATGGATGTAAAGATCGACTTTCTAAATGGTGACTTGGAAGAAGAAGCATATATGGATCAACCGGAAGGTTTCTTGACCATAAAAAAGGAAAAATTAGTGTGTAAATTGAAGAAGTCAATATATGGATTGAAACAAGCTTCTTGACAATGGTATCTTAAGTTTATTGATACCATTACGTCTTATAGTTTTATAGAGAACACCATTGATCGATGTATCTATATGAAGGTCAGTGAGACCAAGTTTATTATATTAGTCCTATATGTTGATGATATTCTTCTTGCTGCTAATAATATGAATTTGTTACATGATGTAAAGAATTTTCTCTCTAATAATTTCAACATGAAAGATATGGGTGAGGCATCCTATATGATAGGAATAGAAATATTCCGTGATAGATCACAAGGATTGTTAAGATTGTCTTATAAAGGTTATGTCGAGAAAGTATTAGAGAGACTTAAAATGAAAAAAATGATCCGCAGGGATAATTTCAATGCAGAAAGGGAACAAATTTAGTCAAATGCAATGTCCAAAGAATGATTTAGAGCGTAAGGCAATGGAGTCTATTCTTTATGCGTCGGTAGTTGGGAGCTTAATGTATGCTCAAACAAGCACTCAGCCAGATATCAGTTTTACTATTGGAATGTTGGGCCGATATCAAAGTAATCCCGACATAGACCATTGGAAAGTTGCAAAGAAAGTATTTAGATATTTACAATTTACAAAAGATTACATGCTCATATACATAAAGGTAACCCATCTCAAAGTGATTGGTTACACGAATTTAGATTATGTCAATTATGTAGACCAATGAAAATCTACATTCGGTTACATATTTCTATTAGCTGGAGGAGCAATTTCATGGAAAAGTGAAAAATAGTCCGTTATTGCTACTTCCACTAAACAAGCTGAATTTGTGGCATGCTTTGAGGCCACAGTTCATGGATAGTGATTACGGAATTTTATCTTAGATCTTGGCATTGTCAACAGTATAGCCAAACCATTAGGAATTTATTATGACAACTTCACAGTCGTTTTCTTCTCTAAGAATGACAATTATTCAAAGGGTGCGAAACACATAGATTTGAAGTACTTGTCTGTTAAAGAAGAAGTGCAAAAGCGTAAAGTGTTAATTGTGCATATTGGTACTGATCTAATGATAGTGGATCCGTTAATTAAAGAATTGCTGCCCAAAACTTTTATTGTCCATGTTGATCGGATGAGCATTATAGATAAGTCCTTAGTAGCATAGTGTTCTGACATGTATATATACATATAATTTTCTTACTCGAATTGTATTGACACTTGTAAATTCAATTACAGTCATGTTTTTGCTTATTTCATTGTTATCAATATTATGATGTATACAATTATTGTTCTATGCGATAACAATTACAAAATTACCCACTTAATG